>JAGDQP010019476.1:0-22981 GCA_022664845.1 Lepisma saccharinum
AACACATCAGACACTGTTTACTTATTGAGTTCGATAAAGGTAGTAACGCGGTTGCATCTTGCCACAACATGCAGCAAGTGTATGCTAAAGATGCACTTGACGATGCACCAGGCCGGCAGTGGTTTCTACCATTCAAGGACAGCGAAACATACTATCAAGATTTACTACGGTCTGAATGTCCATCGATGTTTTCCGACGAGGATATCCAAACTAAGCATCCCGAATCCAACCATAGATGAATTAACGGAAACCTTCCAGGCATACAGGACAAGAATTGAAAGGCGGCTCGAATCTCTGAGTTTCCCCATAAAGTTCCACATCGTTGGATTATACATTAGCTGATACAAACTCAACGGAAGGACGCGTTGCTACCTCCTTTCCTTGTATCCTGGTTACAAAATATAATTGGTTCATGATACGCATTGTTACGGGTGATGCGAAGCTGGTTCTGTGCTGGAACGTGAACGGTTGAGTGATTGTGTGTCTGAAGTCTGAACCGCTGATGAATGTGAAGGATGCGAAAACTGCCATATAATAGTTCGACTCCAAACCTCAGAACTTTTATTTGCTTGGGATTAATCTTCCACGTAAAAGTTGGCAAGAGGTTACGGATTGCGATCGTGATAGTATAGTCTTAGGTAATTTCCAATTTATTGTCCTTCATACTTCTATATTCTTTAAAACGGGTAGTACTTTTCCACTTACCCAACAGAACATAGACACATTTTTATATATTAACATATCACTCTGAGTAATTTTGACCAAATGTTAAGGCCTAATTAATACTTAATGTTTGTACTTTATACCTCCGAAGTCCTGATAGACGTTTATAACTTCCTGGCGAGTACACTAGTCCTTCCTGAGAACATAAAATCTGCATGAATGTTAGTATGATCTTTTAAGAGTTTACTAGATTGATTAAGCCCAGTTTTATAGTGCCTGAATCTAAAATGTAAGTCATTCCCGAAGTCACACTCCTACTTGACTATTACGATATCAAAATATTAACATTAAGCAGAATTGTTGGAGGTTAACATATTAGTATCCATATAAATCATAACTTTGACAGCTTTTACTTAAAACGCAGGTTTCAACTGGTAGGTCCTGGACATATAAAGTAACTGTTCCTGAAGGTAGGTCTTACAGGTTGGTTTGACTTACGTTATTGTATATTTATATGAGAAAATTCTACATAAACACTTCTATTGCTGTAACTTAATCTATCTATAGGATCCCAGTTACCATCAGGTAAGAATTGTTCGTATATTAAGTTTCTAAGAGCTGCGAAACATATAGTAGTCGCGTGTTTGAAAATGTAAACGTTACATTCTTTTCGCGCCTTATGTGAATAAACAATTAAAGTTATCCAACTAATAGGAAATCTGCTCGGCCATAATCATAAACAAAATGTTTGGTTTTGTTGATTCTACTCTAGAAGAAAGAAAAATAAATGTCTTATACTGTGTAATCATTACAGCCACAAGTTTCACCATAGACAGAGATTTACATTTTAATTTTTGTTTCTTTACAGGATGGTTACCCAGAACAGTTTAAATATTTCATAGTAATCAACGCAAATTCATTTGCTCTTAATACAGTGAACTTCATTAGTCCTTTTATAAAGGAGAAAATGAGGCGAAGGGTAATTATATATGGTTTTATTTATCAATATTATAAATATTTTTTTTCTATTTCGCAAGTTTAAATTTAAGCTTTAATTTATTTGTTCATACCTCTCTCTAAAACTGTGTATATTTAACAACATATCGTATCAGTTTGTCAATATGACAACTGAATATGTAACATTGAATGGAATGAAATTGGTTCTTCATTGCAAGTTATTACCTATACTAAACCGTTGAAAACTATTAAGGTTATAAATGCCACAGCTCAGTATCATATCTTTGTATTTAACTCGAACATGACTTGCACAAAATTTAGCCTTTCTGACATCTTCCATAAGTCCAGGAAACAGATACAATTTCCGGTACTCAATTTCAGATTACTCAATATTGTACTGTAAGCAAATTCTTCCATAGAACGCTACACCTATTTTTTCTCATAACGAAGAATAAAAGCAAAAGACAACATTAAATCAAAAGAAGAAAAGAATACATACAAAAGAAAATCATACCAAAGAAAAATTTCAACTTATATGACACCAAAAATGATATAATGTTAAACGTAGAACTATACTTATAAAGACATACTCCTTGTAAATAATAGTTGAAGCATGTACAGGAGAATGTAACTTTCTCCCAAGTAAGTCAGAACTCATCTATGATTCCGTACAAGTATTATTAAGATTTGACATTAAGAAAACCAAACTATGTTTTCTAATTTCATGTTGCTTATATTAATGTCTTCTGATACACTAATTCCCATTTCTAAAATGCTGCAATGTTTTTTTCAAATTTCGCTTCTTCCATGTAACCTACAAAATAAACCTAATCAAATGAAAGAATATAAGCAATGGTGTATTCATATTTTTAATACTACATACGAAATGAATTGCCTTTGCGCAACAAGTTAAAATACATTTTCACAGACGATAAAAAAACTACCCGGGAAGCGGGAAAAAGTATCGCTAGAACTAGATTATTTGTGGCTCAAGAACGAGAATTAGATACACGAAATACTAAAATTACTGTGTAGAATGACATAAATAGGTCATCTTCGAAGCTTAAGCTTAAAAGAACAGAGGTTGAGCATCTTGCATAAATTATGTGATAAAAAAACATATCATTGCACCACATTATTAAGTGGTTCTCGCCTTTCTTTACATTAACCCTTTAAATCATGAAAATATTGTGTCTTAATAATACTCACCAACTAAGAAGAAATCGTAACAAATTGGATAGAAAACAGCAACACAGAAGAACAACAAAGCTACTTAGAAATCAAATTGGGACACGTAAGAATGGAGTTAAAAAACAATTGATATTAAACTTTATCAATCCGAGGCTTAAAATATTCCCAGGCGGATTTACACTAACTGTTGCACTTCGCACGACCAATTTTGTTTAGACGAATTTGAGTACGTAGAAATAGAAATTAAAGTAAAGAAAATAGAAATGTTAAAATTTATCACAGCGAAAACAGATATGGTTGCAAAATTTTGCATGTTGTATCTTCCAGGGAAGACTTTATGTGTGACCTGGAGCTGCTCCTCGAACTGTTCGCGGCTATACGATGGGGGAAAAAAGACAATTGCATGTTCAGCCATAGAAATGGCTCTATGGAGGACCCCTCGAAAGGATGTCCTGAAAATAATAAAAACATGGGATAAAAATTAGGAATATAGACTTGGAATTGGTTATCATGGAAAGAAAATTATTCAGGACGTTAGATGATGAATTAGAGCGGATAAATATGGATGGAAATCCAATAAAAGAAAAAAAAAGACATTAACATAAGACCAACCGAGGACGATCAGAATATGGAGGAACAGGAAGAGTTACAGAGAAAAAAGATGAAGATACAGAAAGAGAACAGGAAGATGGAGAAAAGGACAAAGAAAAACCAAAGGAAAAAAGGATAGAGGTTGGAAGTCCTGGATTCCAAAGTTCTATAGGGGAAAAGAAAAACGGCGGAAACGATATGGTATACGCCAACGGTGGAGAAGAAAGTATTGGGAGATGGAAAATTAAAATAAAAAGTTAATGTGCTAAATATAAGTAAAAGTGTTGAAATAGAGGAACCCTTAGTGGAGGGAGGGCTGACGCAGAGTAAAGAGAACAGAGAGATACCAATAAGATTTGATTCTGGTACATTGTACTGTAACTTACAGCTTGGGTATGGACTTTCTAGACTGGAGCAACCAAGCAACTTAACATTAGCACTACGAATCGTTCTTAGAAATCTATAAAAGCAGGGGCAACAATTACTTTACCTGTGATCGATGAGGTAGGCAAGATAAATCTTAGATCAAATGGTATTACAACATATCCAAGCAAGTTGCTGGGACTGATAGACCAAATCCTCGAACGGAGAAAAGAGAGCTCCCAATTAAATAGCGTATACAGGCAGTTTCTCATGGTCTATAGAATGATTATCTTTAATCCGGCGGAGAATGTCCCGGCGTGCTACGTTCAAACGGGACAACAGTGAAATGGTGACATTTTTCCAGGTTAATCTGGACAGATCAAGGCTGAAGCGCGGAGAGCAGGACATGATGTGAGGAAAAAGAGGTGGACGTGGCATGCCTACAGGAACCCTACACAAACAAGGGGAAATTACAAGGAATACCAGCAGAGGCCATTACAATACTTTCCGAAGACAACAAGCCAAGGGTGGCCATCGTTATTTTTAATAGAAGTCTGGAAGTCCTAGTGCAGACAAGTGGACGCAACGTGTATATATTATCTATAAAAATAAAAAAAATATTGTTATTAATATGTACTGTCAGTTCTCCCTACCTAGAGAACGATTTGGATATAGACTGGAATGAATTCTAAACCACTTTGAAGGATGGGACATATTATGTGTAGGTGATATAAATGCAGCGGCTCCGCTTTGGCACCGTCCCAAGACGGACGATAATGAAGAAAAAATTGAAGAACTGATTCAGGAACACGGATTAAATGTCATCAATAAGGAACCGCAACTAATAACGTTTAGGATCAGGGCTGGAGTGGAGTCCAATATAGATATAACGATAACAAAGGCAAGGGTTCATGAAGATATGTGTGATTGGATGGTAAATGAGGATGCAACAACAAGCGTGTATACAGCCATAAACTTCAAGATCGAGCAAAATCAAGGTAATCCACAGAAAGTAGAAAATTATTTTAACTATAATACCAATAAGGTAAAGAAAAATAAATTTATAGAACAACTAGTACTGCCACAAATATAGAACAACTGTGACCTGAATCAAATAGCAGAATAATTAGAGCGGATCACCCGGAAAGCAATATCAAAATCTGTACCCAAAATGGATAAAAAAAAGGAAGCAAATAAAAAATATTGGACGGAAGGTTTGGAGAAGCTAAATTGAATTATGAAAGCATCAAGGAAAAGCTATAAGACAGCTGTAAATCATGGGCTGAGGAAGGAGAGACTGGTAAAATATAGGTAGGCAAAAAGGAAATTTGAAAAAGAACTTTTCAACTTAAAAAAAATGATCATGGGCAAAATTCATTGAAACAAACCTAAGTAAAGATCCGTCAGGCTTGCCGTACAAAATTATAAATGAGCAAGATAAAAACAAAAAGAGCACTGAATACATTAAAAAACGAGAATGAAGAATACAGAAAATCTGGGAAGAAACTATAAAATTACTATATGGAAACTTTTTCAGGCGATTTAGTTGAAGAAGACAACGAACAAAATAAACCAATAAGAGAAAAAGAAAAAACACGATGAAAATCAAGAAGTTAACAACGAAGACTTAATAGTAAGGAATGAACAAGTAGATAAAACAATCAGAAGTTTAAAAGCGGCAAAGTGACTGGCCCAGACACAATTAAGGTTCCTCGCTGCTCCTTCCCCAACTTTTTAAACATTTTTCAAAATATTTCAAAATCTAATAGCACTATCAAAATTTTAAGAAGATTCATATCTTGTACTAACAAATTACTATGAAATACAATGGGTAGCGATCTCGAGATCTTGTCTATTGACGAGTGATACGTTGTTAATTAAATAATGACGTCTTTTACAACGAATCACTCATCAATGTACAAGATCACGAGATCGCTACCCATTGCATTTCATAGTAATTTGTTAGTACTAGTGATGAATCTTCTTGAAATTTTGATAATGCTATTTTAGATTTTGAAATATTTTGAAAATATTAAAATATGGGAGAGGGAGTAGCGAGGAGCCCTAAATTAGACAAGGGGGTTTGGGTCCCTTATTTTACCAGACTCTTCAATGAGTGTTTCAAACAAGGTTTCTTCCCCGCCCCATGGTAGAAAACCAACTTGATAATCCTATTAATGGGCTAAGACAAACCCATTACAAGGCGATCTGTCTCCTAAACGTGGTACGCAAGATTTTAGAGAAAGTAATTGTAGATAAAATAAATGACGAAAGACCAAATCTTAGCGAATGCACATTGCAATATGACTTTAGGTGGGGCAGGTCGACCGAGGACGCAATCAACAGCATTTGTAACAAAATATATCAACTGAAGACCGGAAACTACAAATATGTCATTGGTATATTCTTTGACATAGCAGGGGCATTTGATAATCTCTGGTGGCCCGCTCTGATGCAGGAAATTACAAAACTAAAAATACACCCAGCAAATTGGAAACTAATTGGAAGTTATTTCGACAATCGAAAGATTCAGGTCGGGACGTCTGATGGTGCTGTGAAAAAGATCCCAACAAGAGGCTGCCCACAGGGATCGGTTCTGGAACCTGTTTTCTAGGACCTTGCCTTCCAGCCGTGTCTGGACATGCTAAGTGTTCTTGAAGAAGCTGAGAAAGTGGAAGGGTACGCAGAAGATCTGGCTTTCATTGTCAGAGGAAATAGCAGACTAGATATAGAAGAAAATCAAACATCGTAGTAAGTAAACTAGCGTCATGGTGTAGAACAATAAACTAAAAATGTCTGTAAAAAAACTGATTACGTGCTATTTAAAGGGAATTTAAATTATAATTGAGGTCCGATGATTAAAATCAATAATCAGTCTATTTAAAGAAGGAGAACACTTAACATCTGGGACTTACAATTGACGAGAAGTTGAACTTCAGAGATCATGTACAAATGTAACAGGAAAAGCATTTAAAGTAGCACACAAGTTGGTCAATCTAGCAACAAATGAATTTAGAATACCAATTGGAATTACACGACTATATCATGACGAGGTCATAAGAGCCGTTGTTGGCTACGCTGCCAGTGGAGTCACAGAATGGACGGCGTAAACAGAGACAAACCATCAACAGAGCACAACGACAACTGCTGCTGAGATTAACAGGAGCCCACCGTACCACACCTGTGGAGGCGCTCCTGGTAGCGACTGCAACCCCACCTATACACCATCAGGTAAAGCGACTGGAGCCATGAATTGGCTGAAGAAAGAAACCGAGGACAAAATAGAGCTTCTAACAAAATAACACTTGTAAAGAAATAGATAGAGTAAAAATTAGCCGGTGCTTGGCAGGATTTCTGGGATCAAAGCCCAAAGGGGAGTATACTACAGGCTTTATCCCGGATGTGGCTGGGAGGCAAGAAATGCAACTGAATATAACGGGAGGATTAATGCACTACCTGACGCCCCTATCGCCTGAAACTTAAGCAACCTAACATAGTATAAGATAATAAATATCAATACTGTGGCGAGCTTGCAACCCTAAGCACATTGCACTAAGAAGCATGGAGACAGAGCATCTCGTCAGCGAAGAAAGCATTCTCCTAAAGAACAAAGATAGAGCAGAAGGTTTGAGAACTGCACAACTGGCTGTGGTCCAGAAGGAGATATCTATGAAAATATCATTATGCCATAAAAAGAAGTTTATGAGTAGGGGGCAGCTGCCTGATAATAGTCTCAAAATTAGGAGATAAATAAAACTCAATATGGGACGTAAACCGTGCGGGATTGCGTACGAATAAAAGAAATCCGATCCAAAGTGCGCGCATACCGTATCAACCAACCAAGAACAATTGGAATAAAATCACGAGTGAGAAAACATGAAGTTCCTATAAATACTCAAATTAGCATAAGTGCGTGAAAATCTGCTGGAAACCAGCAGCTAATAGAGTGCCTTCTTGCGGAAGCCGTGGCAAGACACACACGGATGTTGTAAATGTGGTGGTATATAATGGAAAATGCTTAATGTGTGTGGTTAAATAAAATAGAAAATACAATGAAAAGTTATGTTCTGGAACCCAGAATACAAACTGACGAAAGAAGCCATTATGTGTAGTGTGAGTGAATGCGAGTCAAGTCAGTGCAACGGATAGAGGAGGGGGGGTGGAGAGTAGAAGCCGAACTTTGTGGGTTAACATAATTCCCACGGTGCTGATTATATATACATCCCCCCGCCAATTCCCCAACAAAGGAGCAACGACGAAGACAAGAAACAAGAAGTGTGTGCAGAAGTAAAACAGAATATCCTAAAACAGTAGTGATGGTGGATGAGGTGACTGGGAAAGCAGAACTATCAATTAAGGCGGGAAGTTGATCAAAACTAATCCTTCTTCTTCCTTTTCAGTATAGCAGAAGAAGAGGAAGCTGCTCAAGTTGTGTGTTTGTCCATGTGCTGTCCTGTGTTGTCCTACATGCTACGTGTTTTTGTAATAAAATAAAGTACAAATAATGATAGTTAGGGATACCCCCAAGATGTTTTACATATGGAACAAAGGACTAGGGGAGCTGGCGGAAGCCTGTTCCGAAAGTCGTCCCCTACCACCCTTGATCAAGCCACAGACAAGGGAATAAAAGGGATTCTTGGAGTGCCGGAATCCGGCAAACCGACAATCCCCTGGGGACAAGTCTGTCCTAAACTAAGGAGGGCGAACAACTGCCTGAGATATGGTCCTCAAAACATTCAACTTACTTTGTGCTAAGAGAGCAAAGAGTTAGGGGTGGGTGGAAAGGTTGAACCTAAAATTTAAATAGTAATAATTATAATAATAATAAATCTCACCTTCCAAACTCCGAAATAGAAATCCTAAATGTAGCGTATGACCTTTCTTTGTTGTATCTTAATCTTTATATCAATTACGCAACGTAGGAGCTAATTGAAATCAATATATATAATACAATATATTTATTTTTCTTTAAATCCAGATTAAAATGTATGGAAAGAACTACACAGACATGTACAAAATCGTTCCTAAGGAATGCCTCCCCATGGAACTTGGTGGAACAGGTGCACCTTTACGTGCTATGCAAGGTAATAGTTAAGAATTATTTTGTAGTAAAGCAATAATTTATGTTAATATAATCAGTTTTGCTCAAATCGAGAATGTGTTGTAATACATTAAATATCGTTACAAAAATACGTCAAGTTAAATCATTTAGATATTAGTTTTCAAACTAGTCTGTAATTGATTGATTTAATTGTTATGAACGTCCTCAACAAGGTGGTAAGCCTCTAAGGATTGGATCTGCAGTTTAACATGGGTTCCAAACCAGTTCTAACCCCACCAGGAACCGAACCCGCGATATTTCGTTCCAAGGCAGCGAACGTTACCACTCACCCACTAACACTAATCTGAAATGTTTCATTGCGCAAACAAAACATTCATTATTATACTTGCTTAGGCCAACCATTCATTTCGGGTTCTCCCAAATTGTATTCTCAGTCCAAATAGTCGAATCCGTAAATTACACATACGATATTTATTTCACTGCAAAGCTTTCAAAGTCCGCTTTGTGAACACAATTGCAAAGGACCTGGAAGAATATATTATATTCAATGGAAAGTATCAACATTTACGAACAGTCACAGAAAATATACAGGGACAAACTTTAGCTGCTAAGAATAACTAACTAAGGTTATAGCTTACGGAAATCGCAAGTTCATCGCTGCAGCAACAAACGTTCGCCCTAGATTCTACCCTGGGCAACATCAAACCAGTTTTCATCCTGGGCAACATCAACGAACATTTACTTTTTGAAGATCCCTTCCAATATTGTCCTTCCAACGGTGGCCCAGTCTTTCAAACGGTCTTTTTATATCCGGAAGAATCGGTTTCCTCCATCCGAGCTACATGACCTGCCTATCTCAGAGCCATTTAATTTTTTTTTTACATCTGTTGAATAGTACTGTTTGCGGAGTTCTCCATTATGCAGACTCCTCCATTCTCCAGTCATCTTGTCTTGTATCGACCCGTATATCTTTCTTAAAACCCTATTTTCAAACACATAATTTATATTCACCTGCTAAGGTCGTAGTCCAGTTTTATCAACTGTAAAGTATTACCGGTAGAATAAATGTACGTATATTTTAAGTTTGAATTTCATTTATATTAACCGCGATCTTAAGAATCTCTGGACTGAACGAAAGCATGCGTTGCCCGATACTAAGAAACTTTATTTCTTGTCTGGTCTCCTTTTGGCTTGTTATATCAGATATATGTTCCCAAGTATTTAAATGTGTTTTCTTTCTTCATGTTCTTATTATTAATTTTTATTTATCTATTTCCTTCATTCCTAGTGCGTCTTGTTACAATGTATTTTCTTTTCCCTATTTTAACCTGTAGTCCTATCTCATCACATGCTTCTAGTAAGACATCAGTGTTGCTTTGTAGTGCATCTATATCGTCCCCTATTAAATCTACATCCTCCGCTTATACGAATAGTTGATTCGAACTATTCAATGATAGTCCCTTTTTGTCCCCTTTAATTTTTAAAATTCTATATTCTAACGCAAAGATAAACAGTAGTGGTAATAAGGCACAACCCTGTTTCAGACCGTAACGAATCTCGAAATTATCTACATATAAATAAAAAAAGCTCGAAAGATATGAAACCTAGAGATCAAGGAGACAAAACCATTATTATTAGAAATCAGATTGTGTTTCATAATACAGACATTAAAATTGAGTTCGTTTTAATGTTAAATGCCAAAAAAATCAGAGGGCTATTGCCAGCATTCTCGTTTGAAATGTTCATGAAATAGACTGCAAATTATTGAGGGTATGAAGGTATCTGCAGATGAATGCGCATAAATAGAACAGAAACATTAATGATAGAATATGTTTTATTCTGACCCGCTTCCATCCATAATAGAAGCACGTTTCTGATTCCATCACTATAGACATGATGTTTTCTATTTGTGGTATAATTTGAACAAATGTTAACTTTGGTTAATGTTTGTCCAAACATACGTAGTACAACAGGTATATTCACGTTGTTTCGTAAATATCACTAAACATTATTTGCAAATTAAGACTGTTTAAGCGCTAAAGAAAAAAAATGAAGAAATCGTTGCGTTTTACCTTCCGCAATCTTACTAATATGACGAGATTTAGCATTGAAATGCGCTCTGAAAGAATGCTTTTCAAATAGGTTTAACGCTCTGTCAACAAGCCACCCAGTTTTCAGCAGTATTTAAAGAGTGAAATACTATAGCACTGTATACGAAATAAAGATATCTAACAACAAAATATTCATATCCATAATATTCTGAAATCTGAAGAGCAATCCACAATTTTCGTGTTTAAAGCTTCCTTTTTCATAGTCATGCACTTCCCTAACAACTGCTCATGTTCTTAATTAACATTGTACTCTTTTTTTTATATATAGCTAATGGGATAACAGCACTTGAGGAGAATTGGGAGTGGTTAATGAAAATGGCACGCATGAAGTCGGACGAAAGTAGAAGATTAGGCGTTCCAAAAACGTACAGCGATATATTTGGAATGGAAGGAAGTTTCAGGGCACTTACAGTGGATTGAGTTCGTATTTGGTTATTTGTCTAAGATTTGTAAATACATTATTCCAAAATTAAAACAATAGGTTTAACACAATGAAGGGTAGTAACCTGAAGATTTCTCTTTTACCTTAAAACAATCAAAAGAGATTTTATATATATTGTTTTTTAAACTATTCAAAATTTAGTTAGAACATACAATGTATGTACATCTATATTTTGAATACGTTTAATAAAGGACATTATGAAGCAACTTTAAAATGCCTTTGCTTAGGATATATTTTATTCTAGCCGTAAGAACAAATATAAGAGGTAACAGCAACAAAAAACATTCCACTAACATTAGAAAATGTATAATTTGAGTGTTTACCTGAAGCGTGTTCCTTTGTTTCTAAAGGAAAGTATAATCATTTTCGTTAGTGCGACACTGAAACAAGTAAATTATCTTGATATATTTATATTCTTCTAGCATGCTGTTACATATATTTAATATAGATTCGAAAGTTTGTTCATTCCAAAGCGTCTCAGCTTCTTGTGTATCCAACTGTTACTACTTTCAAGATTAGTGTCATTATTAACCTAGACAGTATGCCTCTAATGCAATTCTTCCTTCCAAGAAATTACAATTCTACTTCTACAGAAGAATAATTCAAGCCTAGAAAATTCACTCTTTCGGAGAAGAAGGTTTATAAACATTTCACGAGTTTTGTTTGCCACGCTCTTTTCTTTTGTTTTTGTTAATTGTGCTTTATTATTATAAATTTGAATACTAGTTTAAAAAAATCAAGCATTTTTCACTGTGAACAAAACAAAAAACCCGGATATAACTATTTTAATTGTTAGGAACTTTCTTCTCTGAAGCTTTGAACTCTCTAGGGACGAATTTGTAAGAAGACCAATGCAATTTCATGCAACGAAGAAACTACAATAAGACATGCGACTAGCGTCTAAGGAAAGCTCATGGAAAAATGCTATACCCACTCTCGCGCAGGCCCGGAGTTCCTTGAACTATAAGTAACAGTATCAAGCGCTTGACCCGAAATTCCCGGTTTACTATGAAGGTTAACGTTTCGAGAAACTAACCCGGAGGCCCCGGGATCGAATACTCGTGTGGTTATTGTTAAATATTTTTCAAAGGAAAAAGCTTTTATTTCTTTTCATATGTAAGCCCTATATACACATTAAGAAACTTAATAAAATTAGATACCAAAGGCAAGGGTAGGTTAAATAAGTCAGATTTGGTGTTTTTATTGCACACGTGATTCATACAGAGACATTGTTTTCATATAGGCTCTCCTTAGACGCATGTGACATTCGGAGGTAGTGCTGCCATCTACCGTTGGAGTTGCTTCTCAGACGTAGAAACAGGCAATACTCATCTCCTGTACGCCATTTTCCCATCCAAATATGAAGTTGTGGGTGGAAAATGTTGTGGATTACAACGTTTAAGTATAAGGAATTCACTTATAGAGAAACGTATACGAAGTATTAAGTCATTTCATTTATGTGCAAACTTAAAGTATATGTAATATAAATAATGCGCACTTCTAAGAACAGGCTGCTATTTACACGAATCCAGGCAGCTGATATTTATTTTTTTAATTCTTATCAACAATGTTACACGATATACCGAAGTAATTTGAGGAGAGTATCAAATAAAATGTATACCTGAATTTTTATTAAAATTAAATACGTAGATTTTATGTTAAATAAAAATGTTTTCTCTATCTTTACGACATAATGTAAAGGTATGAATTTTAGTATGAAATTTTGTTAGAGTGGTAAAGTTACAAAGAGTTTTGGTAATTATATAATTTCTTGAAAATTTTTATATATACTCTAAAGTACTATGTAAACAATCTCATGCAAAGCTCTGCTTAATAAAATACTATAAAGAATATTCGAGTGGGTAGAGATTATTTGATTTCCCCTTATAACGCAATGTTTAATATATCGAATCGTAAATGTCCGTTTTATGTACTTCTGGTTATAAATAGGTAAATAATAAGGAAGTTCACAACGTTGTCATGTACATACACCTGGCAGTCCATTTGATAAATTAGGCTATTATGTTAGAAAGGTTGTATTTATTATGTTGGTTGTCATGTCATATGTATATGTGGAAACTGTGAATTAAAAGTCCAGTAATGAGGTTAAAAGCTAAAGAATAAAAAGCTAAGTAATGGTTTTACTATAGACGAAACCAGTGCGTCCCCGAATAAATTCAAATTATCCTATAACGAATCCAAGAGAATAAGTCAAAGTCATAGGGACAAATGGAAATTACTAAGCGAGTGCCGGGTCCTGTAAATTTTAGCATCGAAGTCATAGAGTTTCCCACCGGTGTCCATGACGAATTCTACCGTGTATTGCTTATCTCTATTTTACTTGTGACTACTGAGGTGTAGTAGGGTACACATGGAGAATACTAAGTGATTGATAAAGGGCCTACCAGTTTTAGAGTCGCATTCATAGCTTTCCTCACCACTGTACACCAGGACAAATCCAACAGTGTATGTCGGACTTGTAGTTACTGAGTTCTAGGGGAATCGGAAATGAAGAATACTAAGGGATTCAAAAGGACCTGCCAGTTTTAGAATCAAATTGGTAATTTTCTCACAGTTTCAGACCATAGAGAATTTTATGTGTGCATCGTCTATCTCTGTGTAATTTGTAGTTACTGATATCTAGGAGAGGGGGGGGGGCAAAGAAACATACAGATTGAAAAACCTAAGTAATCGAAAAGGACCAGCTAGTTTTGGGGTATATATGATAAATTATTTCGTGATTTGAGACCATTATGAATCCAACGATGTATGGCTAACCTCTGTCATAATTTTAGTTACTGAGACCCAGTAGGGGCACAAATAGAGAATACTTAGCGATTGGAAAGGACGTACCAGTTGCAGAGTCAAACTGATAATTTTCCTCGCCGTTTCAGACCATGCCAAACCCAACCGTTTATTGTTCATTCCTGCGTGACTTGTAGCTACTGAGATCTGGCGGATAAACGTCCCATATGAAAATACTTAGGAATATTGAGAATCTTAAGCGATTCAAAAGGATAATTTTCTACAACGTTTAAGATCCAACGGCAAATGGCTCAACTGTGTCAGACTTATAGTTGTCGATATGCAGGGGGAGTACCGACAGCCACACAGGATAAACCTTGTATATTCCTTTATTCACTCACGTTCATACGGGTGCGCGAATAAGGTGAACAAGTTATATGTTTATTTACATTGAAAAAACTTATTCTGAATTGATTCATTTTTTCCTAGATTAAAATAATACTGCAGTACATTAATTTAAACAGATCATAAATACTACATCAGCTACTACTTTAATTATGATAATAATGAAACTATATGTCTCACCATTCACCCCAATGTCCAATATTTAACATATTTTAACTGTTTTCTACGATTACCGCGTGTAACTTTCCCACCATTGTGTTTTTGCGTATCCCTTCAAGTGCTCTCCTCATGGCATAGTTTTAACCGTACCTCAGGTTCGTACAAATCAAACCTTTCTACTTCCGTACGCCTTAGAAACTATCTTCCCTTCACCGTACCATTGATATTAGCTAATTTAGGATATTTAGCTAATTTAGCAAAGGATCTGATAAAAACAAAGTCAAAGGTTACACAACTTTAATTTTTACAGCGATTTACAAAGAAAAATCATCGAAATTCATTTCGGTAGCAAGCTTTCTGAACATTTTCTGGTTTCAGTTTCTCATATGTGCATTGGAGTACGGTTCCATCTAGCCTTGTAATTTTTTTTCGTAATCAATACAGTTGTTGTTATTTCAGAATTATAATGCTGTAATTGTAAAGCAACTGCAAAATAATTAGGTTTAAAAGGAGTAAATTAATAGGTACAAGAGACATTGCACATGCAAATTTAGGTAGGAATATACCAAGATACCACGAATGCAAATAAACACATATTATATTACATACAGTGGTGCATTGAAATAATTAATACATTGTATACGTTACTTCAGTGCATTAATAATTGAAACATAATTTTAGTTTTAAAAAGACATACTTAAACCATTCGTACTTAAGGAAAAAAGAAACTAAAAAGAAAAACATTGGACGCGCTCTCCTATATAGTCGCTTTATACAACTTCTGTCTAGAAAGTTCGGTGAATGACATCATACTACTCACTGTCGTAAGAGTGCGCCCACCGCTGTATCCCGCGCCGGACAGGACAAGACATATCTGAACACATTCCCGTTCTCCACACTTTGATGGAACAAATGCAACTTCGGCTAGACGCCTGTGGAAACCTCATTGACATGGCGGATCGATAATAAAATTTCCTGAAACCTATCGTCACAGGCGCCGAAACATGGTGCGTGAAGTACAACACACTCCAAGGTGGCAGCACGTTCTTCGTAAACTGTTGTCAGAATTTCATGAGTCTCTTTCGCTGATTTTCCAAGTTTGAAACAAAACAGCATATTCGTTAGCTGCTTCATTTTGGGTTTCGTCCGCGCGCATTACTCTTTCACTCTACATTGTGCTGTTTACACAATAAACACACTCGAAGCGGGAACTTGTTCAGACATGTCTTGACCTGTCCGGCGCGGTGTGCGGCGGTGGCGCACTTTTACGACCGTGCGCAGTATGGCGTCATTCACCGAACTTTCTGGACAGTGGTTGTATATTCTTCAATTGGCGTGAGTGACCCATGCTTTTTCGTTTCAATCATGCATAAATATTTATTTTTATTTTACTTTTTTAGTACGAATTGGTTAAGAAATGTACCGTATGTCTTCAGCTAGTTTTTTCTATTATTTTGTTCGAGTTATTTCGGTGTTCGGATACTTTTCTCAAGCTAACGCTTTGTGACCCAAATCTTAGTGTTCTGCAACCAGTCAAATGACAGATTGTTGAAGGCTAGTATTTACTTATTTTAGAATAAAGAAGTCCATATTAAAAAATATTAAAATATGCTTTAAAAATATATAAATATATAGAATATATGAAAGGAAAATGGTATATTCTATTGCCGCTCGACTTAAGTCAATGTTCAAACTTTCATCATTTTATGACATCGGAAAATGAGTTAAATTACCGTTGCAAGTTTTGAGATACCACGAACCATTGTGACCTAAAGAAAATAATATAAAAAAATAATATTCCACGCAATTTGTCACAATGTTCAAAATAATTTAAGAATTTTGACTGGCATTTATGTAACACCGTTCATGTACGAACGTTTTTCTTACATAATTTTTGTATTGGTAGTACTATCCAATAAAATGGCGTACACTCATCAGTTTAAAACTTCTGCAGTTTGAAAATATATCTACTTGGGTTAAACCACGTACTTAGCAATGGAGGGGAAGGATAATGTAAGTTGTTCATTACCATCGGCATTGGAGGAAAAATTAGCAAATGTAAAATTAATTCATATTTTGGCACTTTTTCAAGGATTGTCTGACCTAGGTCATACGGAATTAAATGTTGTCAGTAAGATACATTATTCATGATAGAACTTTGCCTAGAAGTAACAATCTTCTACATCGTAAGTATTATAGCGAAATTATTATGATTATAACATTATTATTATTATAGTGCTAGAGTGTCCATTTACCGCTTCGAGCTTACTATAATTATTTTAAAATGTTTATTTTATTCCCAGTAAATATATCATGGTTTATAATAAAGAAACATAACATTTATATTGAATAAATGTGGAGTGAAGCAAAAGGGTATGTGTAATTTGGAAAACTTTATTACAATGATAAAAAATCAATGCGTTTACTTTTTTAAAAAAAGAAACGAGCTCACTACTCTGCAATATAGAAAATGTTCGGAAAATATGAAAAGTAGATTCCCCACATCGAACTGAGATGAAAAAGTTTATTGCTCGTTTCTTTAATAGCGCTTCATTTTCTAGATACAGAGGATCTAACTTGGATCTAAAAAAGTTGACTTCTTACGAGTAATAAAGTGATGATTTGGTGATAAACCAGAATCAATGCAAAAAAGTAGAGTTAATTTTCACGAGGTGATTAATTTTGATAAGGTGGTTATTAACAAGAAGGAATGCCAAAGGGCTACTTCCAAGTCAAGGTCCAGGGTAGGTTGACTTTGTACTTCTGGTCAAGTGTATTAACTGTGTAAAAGATTAAAGGGCTACGGCCAAACATGCTCAAGACATACTCATTTCAAGTTAGCCAAGAGTGCCGTAGAGGTTGTCTCAGGTTGAATACCGTTCCAAAGGTACTGAGGAGTACGATAATCCCTGTACACCAAGGTAGTCGTGTGGTCTCAGGCGTCAGCCCAGTGTCTCCAAGGTTGCGCGTTCGAGTCCCGCTTCGAGCATGCCTAAATTTTATTTTTCTTAAAATTTAACAGGTAAGAAAATCGAAACGGACTTGTCCGTAGTTCCAAAGTCGACCCAAATATATGAAGCGTTAATAAAAAAAAAATCCCATAGCACCTGGGTTCAAAGGTCAACTTGAAGATTAGAAGAATAAAAATTTCTTAATTACTGACCTCGGCCCATTCCGATTTCCTTACCTGTTTAAAAAAATACAGCCATGCCTCAACCTAGATTCTAAACGGCAACTTTCGTACTCCTGAATACCTTCGCAACTGTATCCAACGTGACCATCTCTATGGCACTTGTGGCCTACTTCAAATTAGTATATACCTTCAGCATGCCTGACCATTGCCCTTTCATATTTTACACAGTTAATACACTTGACCAGAAGTATAAAGTTAGCCTACTCTGGACCTTCACTTCGGTTTATATTCCATGTTAAAAGCTAGTACATAGACTTTTGTTCGCGCATACGCGTCATTACAATGAAATCAGATTGTCAGTATTCCCAAACTAGCATTTCATGCATTTTCAAAATAATACTACTTCGGTTTATGACATAATTGGTATTATAATAGTGATGATAACCATATGTGAAACACACAACACAGTGTTAAAATGTATAGATATTATACCTGATTATAATACCGTTGAATATAGAAATTTTGAATACTTGGCTTCATATTTTGTTTTACAGTTTGCAGCACTGCGTTCTGTGTTTCTCATAGGCTCTTTATAATATGTAAGCACTACCAAATACTTAAGAACCAGTCGTAATACCTTGAAGGATTATACTTTCAATTAGCCTTTGGAAGTTTAGCAACGCTGTTAAACCGATGAAATTACATTTTAGGTACGGTACCAATATGCACTGTGCTGATTCAAACCAACTACTCAAATTGTAATATATGATGTACTGTTTATTTATCATCGTAAGAAGGCAATTAATTCTTGATTAAAAGTTAGAACCATCATCTCGATATCAAACAAACCACTGCATATGGGGATACCATACCCTAGTGTTCGTGTCGGAAAGTCGCCTGTGACCTTTGTCTCATATTTTGTAACCACTATGTAAAGAATTTGTTTTAATCGTAGTATGTGCAGTTCTGAAACCGTCACGCAAACTTTACAACAGAGACACTTTCGTGACGGGCGTAAGCCATAGTGCTGTTACCGCCCATACACTTCCTTTTATCTTTTATCTTATCTTACAGCAGGGTCGCGATAATATAGAACGAATTTAGTGGGTGGTAACAGTACTATGGATTAAGCTCGTCCCGATAGCAGGGTCACAATGAGCCATTATTTGTTTCAAAGGTGAACCAAATCTAGGCACATTTAACATTAAAATTATTTAACTTTAATGTACTAAACGCGTTATATTTGACTAGTGTGCTCTCCACTTTCTATCAGTGTGAGTAATAAGGCATCTAGAATTATGGTGTATGCACGAATAAACATTTATATGACATTTATCTAGAGTTATTTACAAAAAAGAAAAGGGTCTGTGATGTGTTCTTGGTATGTATTTGCACTGAATTGTAACATATTGTAGCACATGACCTCAGTATTCAGAAATTTCTGAAGGGAAATAAAGTACAAAAAGCATAGAATAAAAGTCTATGTTAAATACGTTTTCCGTCAATTAGGGTCCACTTAAACATTATGTTGGATCTATGGAACAAAAGTGTATGTTATCTCTTACATTGTCATCCCAATCTGTGAGAAAAATCAATTCCGTTAGCGTTTTTCTCGAAACCCGCGAAATGTGATATAGACGTTTCTTCACGCATACTTCTCAATTCAAGATACATAATAAAAATCTAACTAGTAAAATGAATCATTTAGTTGACTGTCCTGCCATGTCGATTCTCGTTGGAAAGAGGGTTTATCGATCTAAATATATCTGAAAGTGATGTACTTTCAGCTGACAAAGGGGTTTAGACGTCAGTCTACCTACTGAAGGTTCAATCTCACCATCTGTCTGGGCAAGGTATGATTGTGATGGATTAAACCACAGATATGAGTTCAGAAAGTTGGTTCCTGTAAACTTTGTTGAAATGGACTTGGTCCGACAGGCAACTGAGCGGCTCAAATATGCTTTAATGAACCTTCACCGTGAACCCTATCTAGATAATTATTTTTCAATTTATTTAAGTTCAAGATTACATGATAATAATGGTAAAATATATTTTAATTAACAATCTTGAAAATGTTCACAACTATCAATTCATTCATTATTTACACACTCACATTTGCTACTAAAAACGCTACGCAGCCTATATTTCAGGATTTTAGTAACCCTTCAGAAGATATTTCTACCAAAATAAGAACAATTCCACAAGTCACGCACTGACATTTAAAATATACTTTTCGATATTAATTGCCTTATAACATCTCTTATCATTTCAAGAAAGGCGATTACAGCTCACCGCTTGATAGAGGAGACATTTAAGAGTAAGTTCTCGGAGAAACAAAACGTAATCAGTAAGAATACTATTTAATGTTAAATTTGTCTTCACGCACTAACATTTTTTCACACCACACTTACACTCATACATGCATTTCCCCCCAACTTGTCTGAACCTATGGACTCCCCAAAATAAATAAAGCAATAAAGATTAATGTGTTAAATTTAATTTATATTAAAAAAATCGATAATACATAAATATAATGAGCGTATAGGAGGAAAAAAACACAGCGTCACGCACTGACATAATTTCGTCACGCACTGACATTCTTTCGTCACGCACTGACATATGTGAATTATTAGATGATTTTACATTGTGAGTATTACTTTATACATTCTGATAGAAATAAATTAACGGACTCAATTACAGATCCTATATAAGATACGACTACAAAATATAATGCGTTGACAAAATTCTTGTTCCAAAAGTTAAAAAAATTAAATCCATATTAAAGATGAGTAGTGAGTTCTTAGATTATCGCAGTCTCCCCACCGAAATTTGAACACCTTTGTTGCCATTAATCTTAAATTTGATACGTTCCCAGGGCCTTATTGGCCCCGGAAGTCACCTCGGGGTCATGCCCCACCAATAGCCCTGCTTTACACCTCACCCCCGTTTTCAGAACATCATGAGAAAATTTTTGGTGGCGTCGCCACTTTGATAAGGAAATAATATCTCAATTAAAAAGTACATACGATATGACTCAACAATCTTCGACAAGAAAAATCAATGAAATATCAATTAATAAGTAAAAGATATGTAAAAATCAAGCTTGATTACAAATAGAATAATGATGGAATTAACCACAACTTTAATATAGACGATATTCGATAGAACTGAAGCGCGAGAATGGAAGAATACTTCTGCCAAGGTTTCCTATAATGGGGCTTGAAATAATGTATCGCCTTTGAGAAATCTACATACAACACACAATATTTCCTTTAGAAATGATATGTAAAATGACGATGTTGTGTCACTGACCGGCAGCGGATAAATAGATTAATTTAATTTTGAAGAGTATTTATTTATTTTATAAAAATTCATAGCTTAAAATGTATTAATCTTTACACATAGATATTGTAATTTGTAAGACAACAAACCAGTCTTTAACTAATTGTTTAAATATTTTTTTTAAAACGGGTCCTTAATTGTTGAATAGAAAGACGAAAGGTGTTTGTTGTGCTGATGTCTGGTCTACACTACGACAGCTGGAGAAAATGGTTTGTTTTGAGTGTTTGTGGGACTTCTAACATATGGTCTGTGGTTATATAACAGAAATCACAGCACGGCCATTTAAAGTTGATGGATGCGAAATGTGGTGCATGGGACAGGACGAAGGCGGAAGTTTTTTCTTTTCAGTTCCAGATGTGATGCTTCGCCACGAGTCTATACAAGGAAAGAGTTGCTGAGAAAATATTTGGTAATTGGGTTAACTTGTAAGTGACAATATCCTCTAAATAACTGGCGTAAAACTGTGGAAAAAAATAGAAACACATGGGAGGTAGAGGGCAGTTATTCTAGCTACGTGTTGTGAGAACGGAAATAGTAATATTATATTTTAGTCAGCGAGATAAACGCATCATGTGCAGGGTTAATAGTTCATTGATAGAGGATAGGGCCGTGGGAAGGGTTTCAATTTGTTATGTGAACGGAAGTTATGACGGTGTTATACCAGATATTATGATGAAACATCTGACTGTCACGACATATGAGAATAGAAAAAAAGAGAGAAAAGAAAGTGAAATGAATCATGTGAATCTCTGACGTTTCCTACAGTAGGAACCGGATGTTGTAGAGATGAATCATGGCAGTGCAAACTTATATATAGAACTGTTTAACATATTCGAATACCAATTGGCAGTTGAATCTCCTCGTTGACAGTGCATCATTATCACGGGTGTTTTTTAGATAAAGAGAAGATACAACAGATCAAGGTAAGCCCCTTAGAATTTTCTGTAAGATCATATTACATTTCTTTTGTTATTGAGCTTTACTGTGTTATTAGTTTATCGAGAAATTTTTGACGAAGCATTGGATAGATACTGATTGGTTTTAAGCCCAGCAAGCGATCATTACGACTATATGTTTTTCAGGCTTTTTCTTCAGTCACACCGGATAAATACCAGAATGATACTTAGAAACTAGTCACCTAATCGTTGATTTTTAGTTACATCAGGCAAATATGGGAATGGTATCTTGAACTTGATCCGTGGCCGACTTTTAAAAAAAAATGTTTTAGCAATCAAAGCCTGACTCGTCTAAAAGCCATAAATAAAATAAAATTTTGTATATTTGCTGCTTCATTATTACGAGATATGTATATGTTTTGAACAAACAAACTCAGAATGTAGTCTTTGCGAAAAAAAAATTGCCGTGGCTTAGCTATAGAAATGAAATTGTAAAATAAGAGCTGTAACTACTTTGCAAGGAGTTGTGGGGGCGACCGTGGCTCTGTTGCTTTGGAAGTTGACGAAAACAATTGCATTGGCTGGTGGCTGGTTAAAATCCACACCCAGACCCCAGGCCGGGACTCGAACCTAGGACCTTCGAGCCGATGCGCTACCGCCGCAGACCACATGGTCACCCGGTCGGTGTTGCCTAAAGGACATAATTGTAAACTACATTGCATACAAACCTTTGCTAAACAGTTCCTTGATAGACTGAAACAATGAATTGTATATTAAGATGGTACTAAACAGGGATGGACGCAGAGTGGCCCTGGCGCCTCATCTCTTCCCTTTTTTTGTTTTGGCCATAATATTAAAGAGGAAATTGTCAAGTATTCAGAGTAACTCTCTATAACACGCGGCTCATTGGAAAGTAGATAT
>JAGDQP010019476.1:23081-34800 GCA_022664845.1 Lepisma saccharinum
TATATATATATATATATATATATATATATATATATATAAACAAATATCTCTAACAAAAGTGAATGCAAGGAGAATATCACAATTTTGACGATCAGGGGTGGTTGGTCCCATGAGGGTGCCCCTCTCTTGCCAGGGCCCTTTTAAAGTCGGCTTATATATGTATAGAAAGCAAATATCTCTAACAAAAGTGAATGCAAAGAGAATATCAAAACTTTGACGATCAGGGGTGCTTGGTCCATTCAGGGTGCCCCTCTCTTGCCAGCGCCCTTTTAAACCTCGGCTTATATATGTATAGAAAGCAAATATCTCTAACAAAAGTGAATGCAAACAGTTTATGAAAACTTGGGCGTTCAGGGGCAGTTGGTCGATACTAGGTGCCCCTCTTTTTACAAGCGCCCTCTACTTAAAACTCTTTATATATGTATATAGACTAAATTAATATAATGATTAAATTGGAAAATAATAATATCCTATTGTGATATTATGCTATTCAGAGAGAGACCGTTGAATACTAATATTTAAAGACCTGGAAAGTAGAATGGTGGCCAAGGAGTCTTTGAAATTCATTGTCAAATGGATTCTTCTATAGAAACTCAATCAAGGCAGAGATGGCTTTGCAATACAACCAGAATACTAGTTCAACATTTACTTTTAAGTATATGAGTTGAAACATTATTATTATGGAGTTAGGTTTGTGTCTCTTAACAATCGTGAAACAGTTCTAAATAATGATTGGCGCTTCCAGATGGTAAGATTATATTAATGATACCAAGAAGGCTAGCACTCTTATTCGAGCACTCTATCTTGATGGTAAAGCTTACATAAAACTTCAAATATGGCGTCAAAACGTGGAAAAGGGTTAAGATTTCAAGTCTTAACTAATGATATTAAAATGTTGGGAAGGGATAGCAAATACAAAATAACATTATTAGAGTGCTCTATCTTAATGGTAAAGCTTATATAAGACTTGAAATATGGCGTCAAGGGGTGGAAAAGGGTTAAGATTTTGACTTAATGAATGATACGAAAATGTTGAGAAGGGATGGGGAATACAAAATAACATTGTTCGAGTACTATATCTTGATGGTAAAGCTCACATAAGACTTGAAATATGGCGTCAAAACCTGGAAAGGTTTAAGATTTAGAGTTTAAACTAAGTGTAGAAAAAATGTCGGGAAGGGATACGGAATACAAAATAAGAATCATTTAGTAGCGGATTTCGATGCCATAAGCCTTTGGGAAGCCTCTGGGCTTTATGAGAAGTGAAAATATCAAGTTTTCAGAAAGAATGCAGACATACAACATATTTCCAGAGAAACACAAATCGAGGAAATGTACACCCTTCTTTCTCCCGTCTCCCATCACCCATTTGAAAACATTAGCAATATGGAAAATAAGGATGCTTATAACAGTCTTCATGCGTTTTAAAAATATGTAAAGACTTACCCAGTTGCCTCTTTTGCACTGATTGACTAAAAAACAAAAGCGAATCACAATTGGTAGGAGGTGCGCATGCGCATTGTGACATCATGGGAGAAGGTGATGGTTGAAGGGAGTTCATAGCAGATACACATGTGTCGATCTTAATGACCTTATGGTTTTCTTAGAGAAATTGGAGAGCGGGTGACTGTCGCCTCTTATATCAGGTGCTGCGCTTAATTGCCATATGGTTTTCTTAGAGGAGATGGAGGGAGGCTGTCTGTCCTATCTTTCATTTCCGGTGCACGTGAAGTGGATACACACATGTGGAACTTAATGACCGTATGGTTTTCTTAGAGAAGTTGGGGAGAGATAGTGGGTGACTGTCGCGCCTTTTATTTCCGGTATATGTAAGGCACTGCATTCTGAGTTTGTCTGTTGAGTAGACTAGACTCAATTTGCTGCTCTCTGATATTAACTTTTTTGTCTCCTATATTTCCAGATTTTTAATTAATATTCGTTGTTTAGAATATTATTATTATTTTATATCCTCGAAAATAAGGAAAAGCAAAGTAAGTTGAATTATATTCGTTGTTATATTAATTTATAGTTTTGACTTAACTCTTGTAAATACATATGTTCGATTTTTAGACCTTGAAAACAATCTTTTTGACTAATGAGAATTTTTAAAAGAAAAAAGAACATAGAATTTTAAGATCAAGAAAAGAATCTATCTGACTACTGAGATGATTTATAGACATCTGTTTTAAACTCAGTTGGATGTAGGAAGTGTACTTTAAAGAAAGAGTAACATAGTTGTTTATTAATTAAAATAGTGATAGGGTTTGAAGAATGAGAACTCAAAATGCTTTTTTTTTATTAACGATCTTAGCAGCATTTGAGAAGGTGTCTGGCTAGAGGTTTCAGTTGAGAGAGTATGCAAGTTATTGCATACATAAAAATGTTAAGAAAAAAATTAAAAAAAAAATTGTAAGAAGAAAGTTTTACTAAGATAGAAAAAATCTAAAGAAAAAAATAGTTTGGTAAAAAAGAAAAATCTTAAGAAAAATAACTGTGGATAGAAAATTTGAAGCAAAAATTAACTTCCACAAAAGTTTATGATTCTTACATAAAATCTTTAATATAGAAAGAGAAAAATTTACAAAATAATTGTAGTTTCTAGTTTGACAGGAAAAATGTTTTGTCGCTACAAAAGATATGTTTAATTTGAAAGAAAAAAAATTCGTAAAATGTTTTAGTGATAAAGAAAAATCTTTAGAATAATTGTGAAAAGAAAATTTTGAACAAAGAGTTTTAACAAAAAAGAAAAAATTCCTAACAAGTTTTAGTGAGAAAGGAAAAGAATCTTAAGAAAAGAATTTCTTAAAAAAGTTTTGTTAAAAAACAAAAGATCTTAAGAATAAATGTGAAAAAAAATTTGGAACAAAGTTTTAATAAGAAAGAAAAAATTTCGTAACAAGTTTTAGTAAGAAAGAAAAAATCTTAAGAAAAGAATTTCTTAAAAAAAGTTTTGGTAAAAGAGAAAAGATCTTTAGAATAATTGTAAAGAGAAAATTTGAAAAAAACTTACTCTAAAATTTATGGTTTTACCTTTAGAGAATATAAAAGTTCTTATTACCGGCATTGTTCTTTCTCTTATGGAAAAAGTATTTTTTAAGTTGGTGAAAAACATTAAAAATTAACAAAGATCATATTATTGAAAATAATTTCCTTTTTTTGTTACAGGTTCGAAATCAGTCCATTTTGTATTGGGATTTCAATCTTCATCAACCATTCCATTTTGTGTTCCTCTTGTGTGACTTGTGTCTTGAATAATCAGTGTAAGTTGAATTTTAAAAACATTTGCTTCTCAACCCAAAGTCAAAGCCATTTTTCTATTCTGTTTCACACTCGTCCATGTCTTTTGTTTTATTATCAACACAAGTGTAACTATCAAAATCAGGAAAAAACTATTTATGAAAATGACACCCAGGCGATTTTTTCTTTTAGATAATTAACCTAAAAGTTCAGAAAACTAAGCAAATGAAAAAAATAAAACTTAGTCTTTTTTTCCTTATCATTTCTAAACATCTAGGTTTCTTTTTTTTAAACTTATATTTCTACACTTTGCAGAAACTTTAACTACTTTTTTCGTTGATATGATAATTGAAAATTACTTAACTTGACAACTTGATTGAAAATATATCTCTTTTGTTAGAAACAATTTTAGAAAAAAAATCATACATGCCAAGCCAAAGTTTTGTTTGTTTCTATCTTAAAAGAAAATATGAATCAAAAAATCAATTTTACTCTTCGTATTTTCTAACTTTTGTAGGAACTACATGTAATATAATGTTTTTTGTCCATCACTCATTAGACGTACGTATCTCTTTTTAGAATCATGGTCACCACTATTGAAAACATGTTTGCCGCCTTCCACGCCGTAGCTCTGAATACTAACGACCAACTTATACGTACATGGCAATGGCTGTGTTATTTTTGCAGGTTGGTCATCGTCCCGTAACTATTAATGTAAGTAAAATGTTTATTGCTCATCTTGTAGAGATGTGTGTGGATCGTATAGAGGAAATCGTTAATGCCTGTCGAAACGTGGCAGACATTCTCGATTTGTTCAGTACTGTTTCTTATAGATTTGAGGGCGAAATTGAATTACTTCGAAGGAAATTTGACAATTTATTTGGCAAAGGTATGATTGATTGTGACCGTATTCATTCTGATGCCGTATATGCATTTTTAAGGAGACGGGATATGGATAATTTCTATGCTGCGCTGGGACAGTTTCCAATGCTGCCTTTTATCCCTGGTGGTGAACGTATCCCTTATGCTAATACTTCGCGTAATAGTGTACGGGGTGCACAAAACCATCAGAATAAGGTGGTCGTGGAATCTGTCCCAGTGGCTTCCACTTCTACTGCAGCTATGCCGGAGGAATTCCCTGTTTTCAGCCCCTTACTCGGGGATGAAAGCATGGAAGCTCTGATAGAAAGCAATGCGGATCAGAAAGTGGATCGTATTGTGAATGAGGTTACCAGAGGCATGTTTGGTGATATTTCTTCCGTTCACACGAATATTTCCAACCAACTTGGTCCCTCAAGACAGGAGGAGGTGAGGGTGATTGAGAATAATATTATCCCTCACTATAATGATGTGCAAGTTATCGTGGAGCATAATACTAACCTTGACCAAAGGAATGTTGAAGTCGTAAATGATGAAGATGATGAGAGATTACTTGCGAATATTAATTTACATCATTTTAATCTCGACGAACAGATCATGGAACACATGATAAATGATATTAACCATGATCAGTGGCAGGATTGGGTACCACCCTGCAATAACTTATGTGGTGCTGGAAACCAAGGTGCGAGTACTAGTAGGGGTAATGCAGACAGTAATAGCAATGCCTCTACTAGTCATAATAATAATTTTGAAATCGTTTCTCGTAGTAACCGTATGTATCGCAACTTCGGAATTGAAGGAAGACAAATAATTATCGAACCAAATTCCGGCGTAAATGCACATGACGTACAGGCCTATGTTGCGAATCTCTTTTCCTTTGCACTGGATAATATTATTCCCGACGTCGACGCTGAGGCTTACGTCGGTTTAACGTTGGATTCGAGTAATTCCACGGTTAATAGACCGATGTATGTGGGGTGGAGACGAAGGGATGAACTATCACAAAATGTAATTTTACGTTCCATAGAAAACGTCATTCAGAGTAATGAAACTTTCCTTTTAGGCCAAGTGAACATAAAAGTACATTTTGTGAATCCATACAAAGGAAGAGGGAAAGTAACTAAGCGCCAGGATAAAATCATGGAAATGACTGTTTTCCTCGAGAAATACATCATCTCGCCTCCAGTAGACCTCTACTGTCTCCCACAGAGTTTGGTCATGGCCAGAGCAAAAGCTGAAGGTCAAAAGGATAAAGTGTACAATCTTCAGGATTTAAAACATTGTCCAAATGCCTGTATCAATAAAGCGAGAGATCTGTGTGAAAAAGCAGGATTTGATGTACAGAGGCTAAGAGCATGTGGTGTCGAGGAAATGAATCGGTTCCAGAGGCATTTACTTCCACGCTATAGAATTGTAGTATATGAGAGGATGGCAGGGACAAGGGAAGCAACTATTCGGTACGCTGGGCCTGAAGCTGAAAAACAGCTTTATATCGACTATAGCGAAGGGCATTATAGTGCAATTACCTTTATTAGATCATATTTACGGGTAGAACATTACTGTCCATTGTGCTTAAAGGGATATAATATACAAAAGGATCTTCATGAATGTAAGTTTAAATGTTCATACTGTGAAGTTAGCCACACGATTTCTGATGAGGAAAAAGGTCAATTTCTCTGCTCCATTTGCAAAAGAGTATTTCCTTCTCTCGAATGCTACAGAAATCATGAAAAGGTACCTAATAAAGGGAAGGCCATATGCTACAATGTCCGAGTTGTCGTGTAACCGTCGATATGCGGAATAAACATAAGAAACAGCCACATGAATGCGGGCAACATTACTGTAGACAATGCAAAAAGTACGTCATGCCAGACCACCAATGTTTTGTGAAAAAACTGAGACCAGAACATTACACGAAATATCTGTATATTGTATTTGACGTCGAAACAATGCTACTTGGTCCAAATAAGAAGCGCGAGCGCGAACATATTGTAAACTTAGCATGTTTGACCCACAGATGTAATGAATGTAAAGAGAAGAATTCAGACGCAACATGCATGGATTGTGGAGACACGGAAAACGGGGGTATCCGTGATTTCTCCTTCAAGACAATGAAAGAGTTCATAGTCCATGTATTAAAAGAACGTCCTTCGTTCGAGAAGATTGTGATTTTAAGTCATAACTGAAGCAGGTATGACATGATTCTGGATGCCAAGGCTTTATAGTGGACCAAGGTTTTGGCAAAGAGCTGAAAATTATTGCTCAGAGCCAAAAGATAATAGAAATGGCTTTGAGTAGCAACAAAATCATCTTCCGGGACACTTTTCTGTACACGGGTGTTAAATTGGCGAAACTCCCTAAAATTTTAGGGTTAGGAAATACCTTGAAGAAAGGAGAGTTTCCCTACTTGTTTAATGTGCCTGAAAATCAGGATTACAATGATCTCATTCCTGATTTTGAATATTTTGACCCCCAAAGCCGGACAGAGTCAGAATACAAAGTGCTGAAGGAATGGCATGACGAATGCGTAAAACAAGACTATAAATTCAATATGCAGCAAGAATTATTGGAGTATTGCAGGAATGAGGTACACGTATTAGCTATTTGCTTAGTAAAATTTTCAAACATTATTGAAGAACGTACGGATGGTCTGCAGTGTTTTCTTGTATCATCAACTATCGCAAGCTTGGCCATTAAAGTATTTCGCACTCTCTACTTACCGGAAGAGACTATTTCGATTATCCCTCTACGCGGATTTGAACACCGAGACCACCAGAGTAAAAAAGCAGAGCAGTTGCTAAGTTATATGTCCCACATTCGAGGAAAAAATCCGGCATGTCGCGAATGGAGGTGAATGGAAAGTTGGAAAATATAAGGTAGATGGCTATGAAGAAAAAACAGAGCTGGAATAGGAAGGGTGTTACCATCATGGATGTCCTCTTTGTTTTCCTTACCTCAGGCACAAAGCCATCGATGGCGGGGAAAATATGGAGTAAAATATGCACGGATCCATGGAGAAAATTGAATATTTGAAAAAAAACATTGAAAAACAAAGTTATCATGTGGGAATGCGAGTGGGACAAGGAAGTAAAGAATGATAGGCGCATCCCGGACTTTATTAAGACAAACGGTGCCACGCTGGATGGAGGTCTTAGTCCAAAGGATGCATTCAAGGGTGGCAGAACAGAATGTTTCAGGTCCTTGAACAAATGTTCAGAAAATGAAAGATTTTCTACGTAGATGTAACTTCATTAAATCCTTGGGTAATGACAACAAAACCGTTGCCAGTGGGAGCACCCAAGGTGTACAAGGCGAATTTCCCCGATATAACCAAAGTTCAGGGTCTAATAGACTGCACGGTAGAACCCCCAAGAACCCTGAAAATCCCACTTTTAGCTATGAATTCCCATTCTAGTTTAATGTTCGGCTTGTGTCGAACATGTATGGAAGAAACAAATATCGGGGAATGTAAACACGACTCGGAACAACGGATGTTTAGAGGCACGTTCTGTTCACCCGAACTTCAAAAGGCTATCAAAAAAAGGATACATAGTCAAAGAAATCCACGAAGTATGGGAATTCGAGATGAAAACAGGATTATTCAAAGACTATGTTGGAAGCTTTCTACGAATGAAACAAGAGGCAAGTGGTTTCCCTGCAGAGTGCGAAACTGAAGAACAAAAAAGAGAATATATTAAAAACTATGAAGAACATGAAAATATCAAAATGGAATACAATAATATTTCTCATAATCCAGGTTTGAGATATATATCCAAAATCTTTTTGAATTCCCTATTTTATAAATGGGGTCAAAGAGCCGAACTCACTCAAACCTGTGTAGAAACGGAGAGTCAGACATTTCTTAGCCTGCTGCTGTCCCCTCAATATGAGGTATCTACCGTTGTTCCGATCGGACATCGGCATCTTATTGCAACATATCAGGATATTGCGAAAGAAAATGCGCCGCTCCCTTTCTCAAACGTTTGCCTTGCCGCCTTTATATCGTCATGGGCACGACTCCGGCTATATAAACTGATTGAAAAAGTGGACTACGATAAATTACTGTACGTAGACACTGACTCAATTATGTTTATTCAAAATAAGTATGACCAACCCCCGCTTTATCTTGGAAATTATTTGGGGCAGCTAACTGATTAAATGAACCTGGATGGGAAAACATTTGCTTTATTGGGTTGGGCCCTAAAAATTATGCGTATCGAAAAAGAGAAATTAGTACAGGAAAAATTGAAGATGTAATGAAAATTCGGGGGATTACTCTAAATTACAGGGCACGTCAAGAAATTAATTTTGAACTTTGTTATAATTTGGTCACGGAAAAATCGGAAAAGAAGGTAATATTTTCGCCAAATAATATCTGCAGAAAGCCAGGGTTCGTCATCGTGTCACGTCCCGAGACGAAAACACATCAGATGACAAACAACAAGAGACGACGTATTATACAGGACATAACAACAACAGACTTTAAGACACTGCCCTATGGATATTGTGGTGCATAAGTGTGTATGTGTGTGTGTGTGTCAATGGCTAGGAAAGTTGGGTTCATGTCTATGACGGTATAAAAAAATCTCTATTGCAACTGGAGTAGTTCAAATCGAGAAGTTGTCTTTTCAACACCCTTGTACGCTTTTAGTCGCGGGACCTTCCCGCTCTGGTAAAACTTACTTTGTCAATCGTTTACTTGAACATCGTAATAAAATGTTTTCTGTTCAGTTTAAAGAAATTGTTTAGTGCTATTGAGCGGCGGTACCAAATCTTAGTGTATCTAACGTTAAATTTCATCATGGAATTCCAGACATGGAAACATTTCAGATTCAACCTAATTCAATATTGATTGTTGATGATTTGATGAGTGAAACTAATGCACACGTTACTAAACTATTCGCACATCATATGATAAACTATTTACTAAATTCGCACATCATAAACGTTTATCTGTAATATTTATTGTACAAAATATGTTTCCAAAGGTAGACATGCACGTGATACATCTCTTAATGCTCATTATATCGTAGTTTTTAAAAACCCACGTGATAAGTTACAAATCCAATACTTGGCACGTCAAATTATGCCTCATCATATCAAGGGTGTTGTAGAGGTATTTGAAATAGCTACAGTGAAACCTTATTCTTATTTCTTATTTGATTTAACTCAACAAACCCCTGATCCGTTACGTATACGTAGTCAAATTTTGCTATTACAAGAAGCATCTGGAGGTGTTATTCGGGCTGTAGCACAAGTAGCTAAAAATACCTTAAGGGCAACATCCCGCTTTCTCCCCGTCAGAAGCAACGTCTACGTCGTCATAAGAAGACGCTTCGTGCTCTTGCTCTTGCAAAATGCAGTCTTAAGAGCAAACGTAAACTATTAAGTCAACAGGGTGGTTCGCTTTTATCTTTATTATTAGCGCCCGTATTAAGTGCAGTCACAGGCAGTTTATTTAATCGATAGTATGGCTACTTCACAGTTTCAAAAAATGATACTCGTTCCCGAACAGGCATCTGCTCAAATGATTTCTTCTGTTAAATCCAGCGAATCACATGAGGCTCGTTTAGACAAAGAAATGTAGGATATAATACAACGCACTGATCTAACAACCCAAGAAAAATGGAAATTGTACCAGCAAGCTTTTCATCTATACTTAGAACATACCCCTCAAGCACACAAAACAATTGCACTACCTCTAATAGACACGGATCCTTCAACGACACCAACAAGTCAATCTTCACCATTATTTCAATTCATTCTTGATTCTGTCCCGAGAACACTTAGCCGAAAGACGGGAGTCTTATTAAAACTAATGCACGCATCTAATCGCATCAGTTGGGATCCGACAGGTGCTGTAACCATAGTCAATAATCTTGTTCCTGGGTCCAATATTATCGATCTCGTAAATGAAGTAGGAAGAAAAAGAGCACCACGTAACCCTGTGGAAATTCAAACATTCAAGCAACCGCTTCAGGAAATTAATATTCCTAAAGAATTAACTAATTTTCAATTTGGTGCAGGTATTATAAAGCATCGGATGAAGGTAAAGAAACCTAAACGAAAACCAAAGACACGCAGCATTTTTAAAAATATCTTTAAGCATTATAGAGAATACAAGTTTTAAATCATGTCTTTACGTAGAGAATATTATACATATACGGAACCAGTGTCTTTGGGGACTGTTTCCGAGCTATGAAAGAAAACAAAATTGGCAAAAAAAACATTCAAAAATGGTTAGCTTCACAAGAAGCACATACGTTACATATCCCTGCACGAAAAATATTTCCTCGGAAACAATACTATGTCAATGGTCCTCACGAATTAATTCAAATGGATTTGGCAGATATGCAAAATGTGGCAAAGTATAATCATGGGTATAGATACATTTTATGCGCCGTTGATGTGTTTTCAGGTTATGCGACTTGTAATCCTCTTAAGAACAAAGCGGGTCCTTTTATGGCTAAAGCCATCACAAAAAATTTGAAATCGGTAAAATTTCCATTCGTTCATTTTCAAACTGATTTAGGAACCGAGTTTTATAATCGTCATGTAAAACGCAGCTTTGAAAAGTATCGCATCAACCATTGTAGTGTCCATTCGGAAATGAAAGCAGCTCTTGTAGAACGATTCATACGCACATTAAAGGAAAAGATGTACAAATGCTTTACGGCTGAAAATACGTATCGCTATATTGACGTACTAGAAGATCTTGTACATAGTTATAATCACACTATTCATTCCACCATTAAGATGACACCTGCAAACAATAATAATTCCAATGTAAATCAAGTCTGGCAAACCTTATACGGAAACAAAACTAAAACCAAACCCAAATGTAAATTGCATCCGGGAGATTATGTTCGGGTTAGCAAATATAAACATAAATTAGAAAAGGGATACTTGCCGAAATGGTCTCGTGAAATCTTTATTGTAGACCAATGTGTGAAAAGCACACCAGTCACCTATAAAATCAAAGACTGGAACTGCGATCCCATTAAGGGAATCTTTTACTCTCAAGAAGTTCAAAAAGTCCTTGTAGGGAAAAAGAAAACATATCTCATTGAAAAAGTATTAAAGCGACAAAAGGGTTGGGTCTACGTCAAATGGTTAGAATATCCTCCAAGTATGAATAGTTGGGTATGACAAACAAACGTTCAGTCGACTTCCTGATGTCGTCCGAGCAGGGTTTCGAGGAATTTTATGTAACCCTACCATCTAATGCAAGAAGTCATATCTTTGAGAATTGAACAGCATCATATACGACTAAACTATGCCAACCAGTCCATTTGACGGGTGACTGGGTGGTGGGTGTAACCGGTATTACAATCCCGTGGAGTTATTATAATCTTCATAACGAGGAAGAAATTATTATTCAAACACGAGGGAAAAAGAAAACCGAATACAATATTAAATTTCCTCCCGGCTACTATGGTTCTGTTCCTCGAATGTTGGAAAGTATTCCTAGCATTCTCCAAGAACATGAACAAGGTCAAAAAGAAAAAGAGGGCGCAAACCAACGAATATTAACTTTACTTGAAAAGATACTTAAAGTTACAGTTTTCAATAATAATCATGAAGAAGGGGAAGAGGACGA
>JAGDQP010019477.1:0-16941 GCA_022664845.1 Lepisma saccharinum
TATATATATATAATTGTCTTTCCACAGCCTTATGATACTACTGGAATCACTGAGGTATGTGGTTGTGCATTACAGTATCTGTACATGTCATTGTGTTACTGTACATTTCTGTTTATTACCATTGCTTTACAGACAAGACGTCAAATATACTTGAGGATTGATATCCTTCTGTTGCATCAATTTGTGAAAAACGATCTACATAGTTTATATACAACGACACAAAATGTGGCTTGGTGGTTAGACAATATTACTTTGTACCAATTCTTTATATGAACGACACAACCTATCACCCTATAGTTATACTACATAATTTTTCACCATGTTGTTTATATATACAATAAATACAATATCGTATATATATATATATATATATATATATATATATATATAAACAATATTCTTTCCTAAAGCAAATGTCTGATTTCATTTTGAATCCCCCTCCAATGCTAAATCTGAGGCTCCGCGTACAAACTCTACTCAATTGGGTAACGTATATTGATTCTAACAAATCGTCATTTGCCATTATTTCGTAATATGTTTTCCTAAACTTCACGGTTGGAATGTCCCTGTTTGGATGGATATCTACGTATATTTCACACAGTTAATCACATGTTCCGGGGTGGGCCTACGTCTCCACAACTTTGTCTTTTGGGTCATCCATTGAAAGGTTAATACAATCATGAAATCGGAGTCTAAGGGAACGGCTAGGTAGCAGTCAATTAACGTTACAGGAAATGACGGGATCCAGTGGTTGATTGTATTCAAAATACAATTCTCACTCACGTCTAACCTTAAACAGTCACAGACTGCTATTGTTCACGGTACTGGCCCGCTTTATAGAAACCGGTAGCCATTCACAGTGCTGTGCTTCATTTCAGAAGTTTAATATAGCTATCCAATAAAATCAGGACAAAGGAAATTGGTGCGAGTCTATTTGAACAACTTGGAGATCAGGGGAATTGATTAATTCGCGTATTTATTTAGTTTGTTTGTGTTCCTATCGCTTTGTATTAATATATGACGTTATTGGCCGTTGGTAATGCTGTATAGTCACCGATCTGTGTTATTTACCAACTTGCAGTTCAAAGTCGATGTCTAACAGTGGGGAGAAAATGAATCATTCTCATTAAATCAGAAACTATGCACTGAATGAAAGTTTCGTTTTCGTAACTTCGTTTGTAACAACATGATGGATATCAGGAATGAAAACAGGATGTTACCGATTTGTCCATGTTGACAACTTGGAATAACGCTTAAATTTTTAAAATGGCATTACGTCGTTTTATTGGGTATTTGGTAACTCCTATTGATGGTGAACAACAAACGAAAAGTACACACCGTAGTATTACAAACTATGGAAAAGACAGGAATGTTTTTGTGACCTTATACAAACTACGTATAGTTTTCCCGTGAGACGAGATATGTCTCGTGTCACGTTTCGTCTCGAAAAGCGAAACGAGACTCTAGAAGAGACGGCTCTTGAAAGTCTTGTATTGTCTCGAATGTCTCCAAAACCCAAACAGAGCTATTTAAATTGTGTCAAGTACTACTCAATCGGAATTAGATATGTCCTTGAAAATCAGTACCAGCGTTAATTTATTCGAAAAAGGGCTGGAGCTGAGAATACTTAACTTCTTTATAATGATCCTTCAAAGCAGCTTTAATTTCCATTTTTCAATTCATTTAACCTTCCTGATTCTATTTCGTTATTCTACTACTTAAAGCCTTAATAGAAATATCTATGTTTGTGTAAAAATCCTATACCGGTACTATAGAACTACACTCCACACGTTCCCCGGATGACAGTTTCAGTAAATAATCATTGTTCTCCATGCGAGGAAAGACAAATATCTTGTCATTCAATTTCGGCATTGAGTTTAGTTATTCGCAAGTTGACAATAAGTTTGAGGTATTTTATTGACATATGATGTTATTTAATCCTAAACCTTTTTAGCTCCCTTGATAGTATAGCTAACTGAAAGGGACCGTATAAGCTGCTTACTCCATCCGTCCGTCCGTATACAATAAAAGTTAATATGAGGGACCAAAATGTAGGGAGAGGTCGTTGGAAATGTTTTAGCTGGACTAGTTTAGAGCTGGACTGTCGAATTCGTTTTGAATGGTACAGTGGGTCATCGTTTAAAATATTTCCATTACGTTAGATTAATCTGCACCAAAATTGGCATAAACATTATTCAGTACGTAGGAAAATACTGTTGATGTTACCGTCCTCAAACACCGCAGTTGTTAGTGTTGTCAATCTATTTTCTATAAAAATATTTTTTCTAATTATTTCCATAATGTTAAGCGTAGCAGCACCAAACTTAGCATAAACATTATTCGACATAAAATTATTGTGGGTATACCCGTCACCAAGCACTTTAACTGCCAGAGCTGCAAACCTTTTTTCAATAATAATTTCTCAAATTGCTCCTATTTCGTAGCATGTACTCCCATCGAACTTGGCAGAAACGTTATTCGACATAATAGGAAAAAGAGTGCACATTTGCCTGTCCTAAAGGACACCAGTTGTCAGTGTTGCCAATAGGGTGACCAACCGCCAACAGTTAGATAAATTTCCGCGAAAAAATGAAATCGTTTGTGGAAACCACTTATTATGACTTACGGTGATTTGATTACGCTATACATAACTGATTTCAGATCAGTTTCATTAGAAATAATGGGCAAATTTTACTTTGGGGGTCCCAAATGTGTAAAATTTATAGGAGAAATGTAATGTTTCCAACGCGCGTGGAAGAGTTGAAACTCAAATAAAACAGTTTCAAATTATGAAATGAGAGTGAAAGAGCGGAAAGTACGTTGGAGTGTTAAAGGCAGTGTGCATAGCGTGTAATAAAAATATCTCACGTTACGTTTCTCTCACCTGTCTTTGCTCTTTCGACACGCTATTCCGTGATTTTGTAGCATAAATACGCGCCACACAAAGCATTCATATAGTTCCGCATCTGTTGATAAACTACAGTACGTATTTAACGAAATTATAATGGGACACAGTTTTTCATAATATTTTATAAATTTCTGGTTGTCATTAGGTTTTATAGAAGTGTCAGTTTAAATTATTTGGAAGTTAATGACGTAGATATGTCTTAATAGCTGGCGGAACCTAGGGTCCCAAAAGTAAAGTTTATCCTAAATAATAGGGATACATGTATCCCTTACGCAAGCAACTTAACTTTTGTTAATTACCCATGTGAAACTTCGTACACATAAATTAAAAGAGTGTAGTGTTATGTATAGTGCGGACCAGGTAATATAACCTATCACGGAGCTGCTCTACTGTAAACACTTAAGGGCCCTTGTACTCTAACTTTTTCGTATTTGATGCAATCTAGCCTAACCTTGCTTTAACATATTGTGATGAGTCTCAAGCCAGAATATGAAAGACATGAGATTGCATGGAAAAGTTAAGAATATTAGGATCGTGCAGTGATTATAATCGAGTACACCCCTAAACAAAATACTCTTGTTATGTGAAGGTTGTATCACGTTCTTAGCCTTGTCGTACCTAAAAGAAACGGTATTATTGGATTTTAAACATGGTGGAATAACCACGTCGATAAATTTGCGAACTAATTTAAACCTCATACCAACAATAGCATGAATAGACATAAGAAAAGGAAAGTAAATGGTTGATCTGCTCGTGTAGAGCTTGTCAGCTTCTCTTCGGGTTACATTAAATTTAATTAACGTTGAAAATAACAAAAAAAAATCTGACCGAATATTAATATTACTCATGTTTTATTCTCACGGGAACACATCGACTTTAGGGTAAGCACGCTTCAATCAAATTTTACAGTGAGAAATTTAATCAACAAGAAAAGAATAACAAAAAATCTGGCCATGTACTCTCGGAATATTAATCCCACTCATGCTTTATTTCCACGGGAACAAAGCTACTTTAGGGTAAGCGCGCTTCAATCAAACTTTTCCTAATCTAGTGTAATCAAGATTAAAGAAAACTAGATTAAATTAACCTGTTACCCTAATGTGAGAAATTTAAACAAGAAAAGAAACTAAGTGTAAAAAAGTTCCGGAGTTACGATAAATGGCCCACCATCGTATCAATAAAGTTTAAATGTACAAGGTCGGAAATGGGATTTAAAAAAACTTTATTTACTGTTTCGAAAGTAAATTTACCTAACCTGAGTACAAGATTGTATCGGACCAGCCGGCTACCATAGTTCTTACAAAAAAAGTCCAGAGACAAGCTTAGTACAATTTGTAATAGTCGCCTCATGAGATATTTTAGCGCTATGCTTAGGGGTTATCTACACAGCAGCAAAGAAACACCTAGAGATATGACCATGACCTTCTACCTGATTAATTTAAAATTTTAGTCTCCAGATATCTGAGGGATAGGTGAGGGAGTCAACCACAGGTGACCTAGTTTCAAAGTATAATCCCCGTATTTGTCTGGTACGAGAACAAAACACGGAAAATCCTCAGGCAGACCATAGATATTGACCCTGGATCCACCGAATGCAGATATCTGTTTGATTTGCTGTCCTAGAATATCTACTTTCGCGTCTTCACATGTGTTTCTATGTGCAGGTTTGCATAACGATTTTTATTTACTACGTTACGATTTTCAAACCGCAACAACAGAAGTGCCTTGATTTGATTTGTCACATAAGGTTCTGCCCTTTCGATAGAGGGGTCACCCCTCCAAAATTTTGAGTATAACGAAAATTTTTACTGTTGAAACTATTGGTCCTGAAAAATTCTACTTACAATAATCCCCCCCCTATTTGGCTTTGTAGAAATCCAGTAACATGCTGCATATTTTCAGATATCATTCTTCGAGGAAATTTATTATTTTCTCACGATCTGCATTTAGTAAACTGTTGCAATATAGTTATAACATTTGTTGATAACTTTCTATTTTTAACATTTTACTTTCTTCGGCCGGAGCCAAAGTTGCCAAAAAGTCTTAAAGAAAAATTCAATTCCATTTTTTCGGAATATGACCTTCAATATTCATACATGTAACTTGCTTGCGTTCATTAGGCATTCAACTGTTATTACAGTAGTGCCATCTACCGTTTGAAATCGGACAACGGGGCTAAACCGGGTACAACGGGACGATGCAAATAGTACAATCGACGGTGTACCGTTGTATTCGGTTACACATTATGTTCCCCTTTGTTAGCAACACTGAGTGCTTATGACTTGAAATTTATCAAGAATTTCGATAAGTTATAATTTTAACTTAACACTACAGCTGTCCCATACATAAATTTATTAAACTTATATGCCATATACTGTTATTACTTGAGAGACTAAACAATCATATTTAAAATATATGATTACATACTTTATGAACACTGTATACTAACACACTGAATTGTATTTTTCTTCATTTATACCGCTAAGGATATTAGAGTAGGAAGAATTTGCTAGATGTTTACGGCGTTTACACATCCCTCAAACTTTATAAAACGTGAATTATGATGACCTGTAACCAGACTCAAACTCGCATGTCTCTCTGACTAGTGTTAGAAAGTATAAGGCACTACTGCTTGGATCTCAATGTGTATGTATGTATGTTCCTTCAAAGTTAGGAATCATTTAATTTTTTTATTTATGTATTACGATTAATTTGTATAAATGATAACAAAGATACCTGTTGATTATTTTAAGCAACGAAAAACAACAGAGAAGAAAAAAGCATTTTACATTGTTTTTTAACTCTTTTATTCCACGCTATCGTTAAAAGCATCTGACAAGCTGAACTTTCTATAAGAGAATGAGAAGAAGAACAGAGAGAACAAAAACGCATCTTCAATTTACGTGTTTTGTCCGCACTGGCGTGAAGCTGGCTGGCAACTTGAATTTTTTATAAAAGAATGGCAGTAAAACTAAAGGACAGATTTCTTTAAAAATTTTAGTTTCTCGTTTTGGTTTCCGTAACTCCCGCAGGAGGTCGCCACAGTAGATTCGTTATATGAATTAGGCTATTTTGGAGGTAAGGGTTGCGTAATGACTCTCTTGGCAGCGACATTTAAAGTCCGCAGTGCGTGTGGAGATAGAGAAAGACGTTCTGTGCACGTACCCGGCAATTATAGCAGCCGAAGAAGGAAAATAATAACAGTGCCTCAGGACACGATGGAAGAGCGAAGAAGACATTAATTACTTTCTTTTTATAAAGGAGTGACCATAGATGAAGAAGTTGATATGATATACATTTTCTGTATTCTATAAAGTTCATGGAGCATACAAACACATACATACATGCATACATACATCTCGATTCAAGTAGATGTTACAGAGAGTGCAGAACATAAGTAGGAAGTCGTCAGTACGTTTGTTGGTGACTGTGAGAGGGAACCAAGATAATATATCGACTGTTTCTTGGTGAGAAGATATTGCTTGGCGTGTTAGATTCTAGAATAACGACACAGTTTGAGTGTTTTGTTACATTTTTAAAAAAATAATGCACTTGTATATTTGACGTCATTGATATACGGCTTTGTCGTGTCCGAATTACATTTTATGTGTTTTCCTACATTTTAGAAACTATTTTTTAAAAACGAAGCAAAAAAGTGAATAGAAGTTCATATAATAGGAAATAAGAAATACTGGGGAGATGAATTGTCATTGTTCCAGGGAATAAAGTTCTCCTGTTCATATTGAATGCAACAATGTTTCGCTTGTTGTTTTGGTAGATAGATAAATATTGTATTGGTTTTGTAACAGTGATTGTAAGCTCGTTGTTTGTTGTTTTACTTATTTGTGATATGTATGTGAACGTGTACTGATAAAATTGTTGAGTGGAAGTCATACCAGACAGGGACGACTTGAACTGGTTGCTGTTTTATGAGGGACTTCTGCCTAGATGTTTGGATATGCAATATCTTTACTGTTAATACTGTTAAAGGGGGAAGCATACAAGACAGGGACGACTTGAACTGGTTGCCATCGCTTTTGGGGGAATTCTGCCTAGATGGTTGGATATGCAATATCCGTACTGTTAAAATTTTAAAGGGGAAGTCATACAAGGCAGGGACGGTTTGAACTGTTTCCTATTACGATGAGGTTACGTTTGGATATGCAATATCTGTACTGCTTAAATTGTTAAGAAGTCACACAATGTATGAAGGACTTGAGTTCATTGTTTTTGCTTACTAGGATACCCTAGGGGTTAAAAATATAGTGCACAGAAGGAATTGAATATGTATATATATATATAAGAAACAAGCGCTGCTACTTCTTCGCAATAGGAAGATACTTTACTACACTATCACGTCAAACTCCTTATGTGGGAAAGATATCATCTGAAGCTTATAAGGATAAAATGTACAGGTTAAAATCTCAAAATACTGGAAATAATTTTGGGTAAAAGAAATCTACTCTAACCAAAGGATCAGATCCTTTAGTTTCAAACAAGCGAGATATTCAACACTGATATTATTGGAACGTAGGAATCAAGTAAAAATTCAAAGATGTGAACACATGGTAATTTGTACATGACTATGAAGCACAACATGTAACAAACACTATTAGATCCCTTTAAAGATATGTAGTATACATCTACGTGAAGAGAATTACGTTATTGTAATGACAGCGATATGTTTTGTATAACACCTGAATAATGTATTTCACAATTACGAGATATGGTTCCCTTAAAGGAGAGAGAGAAAGAGGGTCAGAGAGAGCGAGAGAGAGAAGGAAATATTTATTTATTTATAATGCGAGAATCCTTTTTAAAATTTATACATTTTCGTTTCCATTAATGCGTACAGGAGTGTTTAGTACAGAGGTAAAGGGTAACTGCTACTATATTTATACAGAACAGATGCGTGTTTTTCCGCAATATATAACAACCAATGTTCAGCAATGACGTAAAGTATTCCGAAAGTGACTAAATGTAAATTATATTTTTATTTGAAGGTTTGTATATGAATTGACAAGCTAGAAACAGTCATAAAAAGAAATAAACCCAACTGCTAGCAGCTAATAACTTAAAGTTGTAACTACTTCCATTCATTGCTTTGCCTACTACACATAACACGGTCAATGAGACTGGTTATTGAATGATGCAACTGTATAACGAAACTACATCATTTTTATAATGAAATGATTTATTAAAGTTTTGTTATAATTTTCTCGTTAGAGTCTAGTTTGAATGTTTTCCTTTGTTCGATTTAGCGAGATACACTAACGTTCAGTACATTTTTATCGGAGAGTGACAACGTATAATTTGTTTGGTAAAAAGTGAACAAAACTTTGAGTACTTGTCTTAGAATTAGTGGACGATGAATTCAGTTGAGATGGTCCTGTGCGACTGTTCCAACGCCGCAGTTGCTCTAGAACATCGTTTGCTCTTACCTGTATAGGGCGTTTTAATCATCTCAATTTCGACTCAGACACACCCGACAGTATGAACATGGTAATGGAATCCAGGAAAGAGATAGTGTGGGAAACCATACTTTATTGCTGTATTTATGATGGCATCTACGAGAAATTCATAGAGACACATGAAGATAAAGAACTTAAGGTCGCTTTAGACGACACCATTTATGCAACGATAAATATTACGATTATCAGTAATGCCAGAGTATGAAAGCAAGAATGTTAAATAGGAAAAGAGGCTATGGTATAAATTTAAAACTTTTTTCTTTTTACGCTGGCACACTGCTTTCGCTAAGATACATCGTATGAGAAATTGTATCGTCTAAAGCGGCCTTTACACTGCGCAATTTTATGAAGACATATGAGGAAACTGTCACAATTGGTGAATACGTAGATATAATATCCCGTACATATTGCTCTGAACAAAAGACTGGATGCATGGTTGCTGCTTATCATTAAGGGAAATAATAAATAATGATTTAGAGGAGGAAAAAACTTTTATTCAGATATTTTTATCACGCTGTATACAGACTCAAACAGTGCAGTAATACAAGACAACTGATACAAAAGACGGCCCTACTAGTGATTTTGTTTAAAACATTTCCAGGAAAAAGAATACAGACAGTTCAGTAATACAAGTGATACAAAAAATTCATTAGTATTTGCTTTTGTTCTTAAACTATTTCCAAAAAAAGAAACAGTGTAGTAATACAAAAGACAAGCGATACAAACAATGGAACAATATTTGTTTTGTTCTTAGACATTTTTCCATAGAAAGAATACAAACACTGTCGTAATAAAAAGACAAGTGATACAAACAACGGAACAGTAGTGATTGTTATTAAAGTCTTTAGACGATCGATAGACATTATCACTTTGCTTAAACTTCTCCAGACAATTGATAGAAATAGTTCACTTGTATGCATTATGTTCACTACAACCAAACAAGACAAAGTTAGCAAGCCCAATTATATTTTTTGTATGTTATCAACGAGATTAATAGCACTGGTGATGTAGTAGGATACTAAATGTTGCTGTCTAGCTTGTAGGATATGCATGTTTTCGTTTGTTAGAATGTAGAATTAACGGAATAAAACAAACTCAGCCGACAGAAAGAATGTTGTAATAAAAGTGAACTCATATAAAGTATTTTTGTGATAGAATGAAAATGCCATGTTGTAGAAAATAATTTTCTGATGCAATAGAGCGAGGTTATAAAAAGTTTACTGTTCCGTGCTAAAATAATATTTACGTTGTTTTGATGCAATAAAACAACGATATACAATATAGTGTGATCTTACAGGATACAAGTCATTGTTTTAGTAACTTGTAACAGTTGGCATTTTTTTAAATGTCGTATGAACCAAATAGAATTTCAATTAGCATAACAGCGTTTCCAAGATTGCTTCAAACAATTTAGTTGCATGTACGTTGAACCATCATGATGACAAAGTACACAAATATTCAATTCAGAACCGGTTTCAAGTTTACATTATTTGTCTTTTAACGAAAGCCGTATGACAGTGCTGTAATTCTTCGGTGTTCATGGATTTAATTTGCGACGTTTGTTTTGTTTTCCGACAGGGTGTCGTTTCGTTTGTACTTTACATATAACGCAGTAGTCTGGTTTTCTAAGAATTTGATTAGGAGTAAAGATTTCTTTCTGTCGTATTTTCCTGTAAGCAAATTATACTTATAATCAAAGGTTATTGTGTTCCATGTTCTTTGAGCAACTTAAATCCCTCGTATTTTAATGACGTTTTCAAATGTACATGTTGTCAACTCTTGCATTTGGTATGCATAATAACTAAGACCCAGGCAACGAATATTTGCATTTCCCAACCTTGAGGTATTTCATTGTTGGTTGATGAAGATAATCGCCAATTAGCAGCAGAGATGGTTTGTCATGACGTCTTATTAACATAACACTATTAGTATCACAGTACAAAAGACATTCGATTCTAATTGTTTCTAATGCTTTATTTAAATGTAACCTGGTACATAAGGTACTGAAGGCTGCAACTCCTACATTAGTGAATTCATAGCATGTGTTAACATTTTCTAAATCTCGATATGAAACAACAAGTTTATCTTCTACTCATACAACATTTTGTATTTGTAATGTGATGAATATGCAATCTCGTTAAATTCAAGTGTATTGTTGGCAACTTTGGTTTGGGGCAAATCTGTTCTTTGTGCCCACTTACCAATTAAAGAGTTTAAACATATTTTGCAAATATATCTTAAGCCCTCGTTTTTCTAAATGTTGTTATAGTCAAGTTAAATTTCTTCATGATGAAAATAGTTGGTTATATGCCATTGCTTTTGTTCCTCTGTGATATAAACACCAAGGAATCCACTAGTCTTCTGCATCATTTTCAGATAGGTATCTACATAAAATTTTAATACTCCTTTTGTCATTTGCATTTCTTAAGTTTCCTGGGTAATCAGAATTGCATAGACTCTCTCTAATGCTGTATGGAGCACAAAACAAACCTTTGATTGCGCGTTTCTCCTCAGAGTGAGTGCAGTCTCCTATATGTAATTCATTAACTCAAGTTCGACAAAGACGAAATAATAGTCGACTATAAGCATTAAAAAGCAAAAGAGAAGTGGTCGGGTTAATAGGCGGTAAAACCGTACAAAAGACACTTTAGCTGCATTAGTTAAACTTTGTTCTTTGTGAATTTTGACAGGACCTGTAGAGAGAGGTTTCTTAGTCATGACCCATGGATATAAGGACGTAAAGTTCAAATAGTCCAGACATTCACTATATGGACATTTATAGAAACAACGGAAGCATTCCTTTCGACCACATTTAAATGCATCACTAGGTTGTAATGTTTCTTGTACATTTGAACAGTGATTACGAAGGAAATGTTGAAATTTAGCTAAATCTTTTATTTGTTTTTCCACTCACGTTTCCATATTGAAATAACGTTAACATTGCAACTGATGTTTAAATATCCCTCCCTTGCAATAGTTGCATCATGACGAAGTTGGGTGAAACATGTATGGCCATGATAGTAACTAATTCTATGGTTTTGGAACTCGCAAATTCATCGCCGAAGTATCAAACGTTCGCCATTGGATTCCATTCTGGGCATTATGAAGCCAGTTTCATCATGAACACGTACTTCTCGAAGTTCTCTTCTAATATTGTCCTCCAAACGACATCTCGATATTCCCAACGGTTTCATTCCACCCGGTCTTCCAACCAGGATAGAATATAGTATTCGTTTTTCCCCATCCGAGCTACATGGTATACCTACCTTAGTCGTCCCGATTTCACTATTTCCACAACTTCTGGTAATCGTACACTCCGTGAAGTTCTTCACTATGCAGTCTCCTCAACTCTCCTGTTATCTCTTACCGTCTTGGCGTGTATATCTTTCTGAAAACAATATTTTCAAACACACCTAATTTATGTTCATCTGTTAGGGTCGTACTACAACTTTCGCGACCGTAAAGTATTATCGGCAGAATAACTGTTCTGTATATTTACAATTTCAATTTCCTTGATTTTAATCGTGATGTTAGAAGTTTCTTGAGTGAATGGAATGTTGCGTTTCCAGATAATAAACGACTTTTTCTTCTGTGACATCATTTTTGCTTGTTACGTATGCTCCCAAGTATTTAATGTTGTTTACTTTCTCTGTGACCTCATCTCAAGTCCTTGTTTTTATTTCCTTCATTCCCTTGTTTCGGTTTGTTATCATGTATTTTGTTTTATCTATGTTTACGTGTAGGCGTATCCCATTGCACGCTTCTACTAACACATCGGTGTAGCTTTGTAGTGCATCTATATCTTCCTCTATTAATTTACATCGTCCGCGTATACGAACCGTAGATTCGCCATTCAATGATAGTCCCTTTTTGTCATTTCAATTTTTAAAATCGCCTTATTCTAACGCAAAGTTCAGTTGAAGTTACTAGGCGTCGCCTTGTTTCAATCCGTTTCAAATCTTGAAATTATCTGACATATTATTACCTATCCGTACTCTGTTTATCGAGTCGCTGAGACACATCTTCACTAGTTGAATAATGTTTTCGGAACTCCAAATCGTATCAGGATACTGTATAACTTATCCCTTTTGATAGAGTCATATGCTTTCTTAAAATCAACGAATAAGTAATGAACCGTCCAATTGCATTCTCGTTTTTTCTCGAATAATTTGACTCAAGCCGAAATTCTGGTCAAACTTGAATCTATTTCTTCTAAGTCCTTATTGATGATCTCCAATTATTTCATCCACATATACACTTAGGCGTGTTAATAGAATATTACTTAATACCTTGTAACAGGTTGGTAGTAAAGAAATTCCGCGATAATTATAACAGTCCGATTTATCGCCCTGTTTTAAATCGGAACTAGTATTAAGGTTTTCCATTGCTTTTGGTTTTTCATTCCTTTCTCACTTGTAGCACTTATCAATTTATGCAGTTCCTTGATTAGTGCCGTTAGTTCCGCTTTAAATAATTCGGCTGGAATATTGTCTCCTCATGGTGGTTTGAAAATTTTAAATTTCTTTGGTGACATTTGGATCTTGATCTCACTAGCCACTTGTGTCCAGGGTTCTGCGGTATGGATTTCAAAATCCTGTTTGTTCCTCGTTGTGTAAATAAAGAAGTTTGTCGAAATATCTTTTGCACACATCGACAATATTAGTCCGATTTGCCTGAATATATCTATGTTCATTTCTAATCATTTCTAACGTCTGCTGATATCATCTTAACGAGTTTACCGCGTTGTATAGACCTCGTATGTTAATTGTCTTCCCGTTTTCCTGTAACTCCTGAATTTTCTGCGTCAACTATTCTTCTATTTCGTTTCTGAAACCGAGTGTGCCATTTCGTTTCGCGTTAATGTAGTGGTTGGCATTTGGTAGTTACAGCCGTAATATTTTTAAGCTGTACGAGTATTTTTACCATACCCATACAACTTAAAATGCTGAAGTTGAGCTCCCCACCAAGTTCATAATATTGTAATTTGACATCATACATGATCTCCGTATATCGATACGTAGGTTTAGCTTCCTTGCTTTTCTTCATACCATGATAAAAACCTAGGAGGTGGAATAATTAGAATTGTGTCCTCTTGTAAATACAAGGATCGAAAACAACATTGCACAAGATGTAATGGTAGCCGTGTGAAGAAAACATTGGAACCCGTTTGTTTTAGCTTCAATAAGATTAGAAAAACGAATGAGAGCCAAAGTAAAGATACGTACGTCATTTCCAAAATACTTTAAAAGTTCTATTTCGAAATCAAACATCTTTTTACTCTGAGCATATTTTGCATACTCCACAGCAATTGCTTTTGTCTCTTTATCTGATATGTTTGCAATATGGTGAAAGGCCACTTTATGGGGACAGTCCTACATAGTCCTTATTTTGTGCTGCATTTAATAAATGAGGAAAATCGCTGTTTTTAAGAGATCCATCCAAACCAAGTGTTGCAGGCAAGTTTGATAATCGTACAACCATAAACAACAGGGTATCTCTAATTATACTATTATATACCATTAGTTCCATGATTTTATGTCCTCGCGTAATCATATGAGGCTCCAATTCTGATGCTTTAAAAAATCTTGCTCGACAAATCAAGTGTCAGAACTGGATTCGTTATGTGCATGTGCTATAGTACTCGCAAACCTGGGAGCTACTTCTAGCACATGAGTAATGAATGTTGCATATTATAAAATACACATTCTCTTGTACGATTAGTATTACCACAAACACCACACATTGAACACAATTTGCTAAAATGTTCTCCACAAGTATGTTTAGCTTGTCTACTGCGCTGATCATTTTTTCCACCACACTCCAGATACAATTGTACATGATTCCATAGAGATTTACTTGTCGCTTATGTTTCATGTCTGTTAAACATGTTTCTTTTACAAACGTACGATTACATATACTACAATAGCGTTTCGTTTCATCATTTCTTTTTATATTGGGATGATAAGTCTCACAATGACTACATAAATATTTACATTTATGATGTCGAGGATGCTCATAAGCGGTAAGACAACAATCAAAATACATTGTACTTCCTAAAAAGGACGTAATCGTATCAATGAAATCATAGTGATTGTCCTGATACCTCAAAAAGATATTTCTTTGGTGTTGGTCCATATATAAATAGTTTTTCATACTCTCGTGTTTTAGGTACTTTCCCATAGACAATAATTTGATACTCTGACAAATAATACATTCGGATTTTATTGAAACGATTCAAGATCCCACCATAGTCACTAGTTAAATATACATTAGCCTAACAACATACTTCCCTTGCTACAGATGCCCACTTTGAACAATGAGTTTTCATATAATTTGCTTTTCTACATTCTATATCTATCCTTAGTTTTCCTATCACTAACGCACGAGCCAGACAATCAGATACGTCAACAAGATTAATATGCTTTTGTACATACCAGGTATGCTGCCAATGGAAGATTCTCATTATTCTTATGATGTCCCTGACCACGACTATGATATGTAATTAAAACTTTAATTGTAATATTGTCCCCCCCATAAAGATTGCTCGTTAGAATCTATCACATTTTCAATCTTCCGCAACATATGGTCTACAGCAAGATGTGCGTGTAAATGGAAAGGAATATATATTGGCTTTCCAACTTCATAAGTTGAATTTTCTATCGTAAAGCTACCAGCGATGCAGGGTTGACATCAGCTAGTAAATGTTGTATGGCAAATTCAACCATTTTTTTATAAACTGTCTTGGATCACGAATGGCTGTCACCTTCGACTTAATGGTAATATCACGTCCGTGGAATTTATAATTGGGATATGTTTTCTCTCGTTCACTTACAATTTCAAAGTCGCTCGTTTCTCCAGCACCATACATCATACCCGCAGGATGTTTTTGGATCCACAGTTTGGCATGAATAACACTTGCAATGTCCGTAAAAAAGTTTCCATCATTGTCTCTCGCCATTTGAACATTCACTTCGTTTCACGCAACATGATTGTCAATAACTACACGATTGTCATACTTGTCTAAGCACAAAAAACTCCATAGCATTATACGGAATAACGTTACTAGCTTCATTTTTCAATAGTTCAACATAATAATCCCAGACAAACTGCTTGCTTTCTATTAAATCAAAAAGTCCATAGTACTCAGGGTCAATATTATCTCGAGCAGTTGGGCATGACTGTAGTATACTTTCTTTCTCTTTCCAATAGTAATATCACAGATAGTGCGACAACAGTTCACGATACATTTCTTGAGGTTGAAACCATAACATTTTATAATAACAAAAATGCTTCCAACATTCAAGAACAGTTTGAGGATGATCGTATCCCTCAATTTGCTTAACATTAAGTAAAAGATCAATTTGGTTATCCATAATGAAATGTAAAACATCAGCTGGAACAAAATTTACGACAAGAGTGAAAGGAGATCTTTATACTTCAAGAGTGAGTACAAACAAGACGAGGATTGCATTCACGAATCGTTATATCACAGCGTTTTCCAACAGAGCTGTGACGTCAATGGTGGATGTAGTATCGTGCGCAGAACAGATGCACAATGGTTTCATCTATTTAAAACAATTACTTAAAGAAACACTTTTGTTTACAGAGAACTCTGCCAGGCTTTTTTCTTAAGTTCTGATCTACGCTTCCGTCTTGATTGCTATAATATGTCTCCTGTTTATGTAAGTCTTTCTATCCAACAACAGTTATGGGACTTGTAGCCTCACTCGTTACCGGGAAGGGTGGCCGACACTCGGCGATAACAATAACAAATGTTTTCCAGTGAACATACATCAGTGTTTCGTCCTAAGTAAAACGAAATGACGAATGTCAATAAATTCCAAAATTATTATCGGTCTGAGTATCAAATTGTTGTTTATGGGCAAGTATGTAAAACACGAAAATATGAAAACTGTATGTAGGACCAACAGCATAGAAATTTTTTGTGATATCCAGATAATCACTATGATCTCATTGATACCATTGCATCCCTTTTAGGATGTAGAATGTATTTTAATTTTTGTCTTACCACTTATGAGCATCCTCGACATCATAAATGTAAATATTTATGTAGTCATTGTAAGATTTATCATCCCTATATAAAAAGAAGTGATGAAACAAAACGCTATTGTAGTATATAAAATCGTACGTTTATAAACGAAAAATGTTTTAACAAACATGAAACATATGCAAAAAGTAAATCTACATGTAATCATGTACAATTGTATCTCGAGTGTGATGGAAAAAATGATCAGCGCAGTAGACAAGCTAAACATACTTGCGGAGAACATTTTAGTAAATTGTGCGCAATGTGTGGTGATTGTGGTAATACTAATCGTACAAGAAATTGTGTATTTTATAATATGCAACATTCATTACTCATGTGTTAGAAGTAGCTCCCAGGTTTGCGAGTACTGTAGTACTTGCACATAACGAATCCAGTTCTGACACTTGATTTGTTGCACAAGACGTGTTAAAGCATCAGAATTGGAGCCTCATATTATTACATGAGGATATAAAATCATGGAACTAATGGTATATAATAGTATAATTAGAGATACC
>JAGDQP010019477.1:17341-34800 GCA_022664845.1 Lepisma saccharinum
ATAAAATCATGGAACTAATGGTATATAATAGTATAATTAGAGATACCCTGTTGTTTATGGTTGTACGATTATCAAACTTGCCTGCAACACTTGGTTTGGATGGATCTCTTAAAAACAGTGATTTTCCTCATTTATTAAATGCAGCACAAAATAAGGACTATGTAGGACTGTCCCCATAAAGTGGCCTTTCACCATATTGCAAACATATCAGATAAAGAGACAAAAGCAATTGCTGTGGAGTATGCAAAATATGCTCAGAGTAAAAAGATGTTTGATGTCGAAATAGAACTTTTAAAGTATTTTGGAAATGACGTACGTATCTTTACTTTGGCTCTCATTCGTTTTTCTAATCTTATTGAAGCTAAAACAAACGGGTTCCAATGTTTTCTTCACACGGCTACCATTACATCTTGTGCAATGTTGTTTTCGATCCTTGTATTTACAAGAGGACACAATTCTAATTATTCCACCTCCTAGGTTTTTATCATGGTATGAAGAAAAGCAAGGAAGCTAAACCTACGTATCGATATACGGAGATCATGTATGATGTCAAATTACAATATTATGAACTTGGTGGGGAGCTCAACTTCAGCATTTTAAGTTGTATGGGTATGGTAAAAATACTCGTACAGCTTAAAAATTTTACGGCTGTAACTACCAAATGCCAACCACTACATTAACGCGAAACGAAATGGCACACTCGGTTTCAGAAACGAAATAGGAGAATAGCTGACGCTGAAAATTCAGGAGTTACAGGAAAACGGGAAGACAAATAACATACGATTTATACAAAGCGGTAAACTCGTTAAGATGATATCAGCAGATGTTAGAAATGATTAGAAATGAACTTAGAGATCTTCAGGCAAATCGGACTAATATTGTCGATGTGTGGAAAAGTTATTTCGACAAAATTCTTAATGTACACAACGAGGAACAAACAGGATTTTGAAATCCATACCGCAGACCTCTGGATGCAAGTGCCTAGCGAGATCAAGATATCGGCAAAAAAAATTAAAATTTTCAAACCACCATGAGGAGACAATATTCCAGCCGAGCTAATTAAAGCGGGAAGAACGGCACTAATCAAGGAACTACGTAAATTGATAATTGCTATAAGTGAGAAAGGAATGGAAAACCCAAAGGAATGGTAAGGAGCTCCCAAAGGAATGGAAAACTTTAATACTAGTTCCGATTTAAAAAAGGGCGATAAATCGGACTGTTATAATTATCGCGGAATTTCTTTACTGCCAACCTGTTACAAGGTATTAAGTAATATTCTATTAACTCGCCTAAGTGTATATGTGGATGAAATAATTGGAGATCATCAATAAGAATTTAGAAGAAATAGATCCACGTTGGACCAGAATTTCGGCTTGAGTCAAATTTTTCGAGAAAAAAACAGAATGCAATTGGACGGTTCATTACTTATTCGTTGATTTTAAGAAAGCATATGACTCTATCAAAAGGGATAAGTTATACAGTATCCTGATACGATTTGGAGTTCCGAAAACATTATTCAACTAGTGAAGATAAGTCTCAGCGACTCGATAAACAGAGTACGGATAGGTAATAATATGTCAGATAATTTCAAGATTTGAAACGGATTGAAACAAGGCGACGCCTAGTAACTTCAACTGAACTTTGCGTTAGAATAAGGCGATTTTAAAAATTAAAGGAACAAAAAAGGACTATCATTGAATGGCGAATCTACGGTTCGTATACGCGGACGATGTAAATTAATAGAGGAAGATATAGATGCACTACAAAGCTACACCGATGTGTTAGTAGAAGCGTGCAATGGGATACGCCTACACGTAAACATAGATAAAACAAAATACATGATAACAAACCGAAACAAGCGAATGAAGGAAATAAAAACAAGGACTTGAGATGAGGTCACAGAGAAAGTAAACAACATTAAATACTTGGGAGCATACGTAACAAGCAAAAATGATGTCACAGAAGAAAAAGTCGTTTATTATCTGGAAACGCAACATTCCATTCACTCAAGAAACTTCTAACATCACGATTAAAATCAAGGAAATTGAAATTGTAAATATACAGAACAGTTATTCTGCCGATAATACTTTACGGTCGCGAAAGTTGTAGTACGACCCTAACAGATGAACATAAATTAGGTGTGTTTGAAAATATTGTTTTCAGAAAGATATACACGCCAAGACGGTAAGAGATAACAGGAGAGTTGAGGAGACTGCATAGTGAAGAACTTCACGGAGTGTACGATTACCAGAAGTTGTGGAAATAGTGAAATCGGAACGACGAAGGTAGGTATACCATGTAGCTCGAATGGGGAAAACGAATACTATATTCTATCCTGGTTGGAAGACCGGGTGGAATGAAACCATTGGGAATATCGAGATGTCGTTTGGAGGACAATATTAGAAGAGAACTTCGAGAAGTACGTGTTCATGATGAAACTGGCTTCATAATGCCCAGAATGGAATCCAATGGCGAACGTTTGATACTTCGGCGATGAATTTGCGAGTTCCAAAACCATAGAATTAGTTACTATCATGGCCATACACGTTTCACCCAACTTCGTCATGATGCAACTATTGCAAGGGAGGGATATTTAAACATCAGTTGCAATGTTAACGTTATTTCAATATGGAAACGTGAGTGGAAAAACAAATAAAAGATTTAGCTAAATTTCAACATTTCCTTCGTGATCACTGTTCAAATGTACAAGAAACATTACAACCTAGTGATGCATTTAAAGGTGGTCGAAAGGAATGCTTCCGTTGTTTCTATAAATGTCCATATAATGAATGTCTGGACTATTTGAACTTTACGTCCTTATATCTATGGGTCATGACTAAGAAACCTCTCTCTACAGGTCCTGTCAAAATTCACAAAGAACAAAGTTTAACTAATGCAGCTAAAGTGTCTTTTGTACGGTTTTACCGCCTATTAACCTGGCCATTTCCCTTTTGCTTTTTAATGCTTATAGTCGACTATTATTTCGTCTTTGTCGAACTTGAGTTAATGAATTACATATAGGAGACTGCACTCACTCTGAGGAGGAACGCGCAATCAAAGGTTTCTTTTATACACCCAAGCTCCATACCGCATTAAAGAGAGTCTATGCAATTCTGGATACCTACAAAACTTAAGAAATGCAAATGGCAAAAGGAGTATTGAAATTTTATATAGATACCTATGTGAAAATGATGAAAATGTATTCCTATATTTGCAAAATATTTTTAAACCCTTTAATTGGTAAGTGGGCACAAAGAACAGATTTGCCCCAAACCAAAGTTGCCAACAATACACTTGAATTTAACGAGATTGCATATTCATCACATTACAAATACAAAATGTTGTATGAGTAGAAGATAAACTTGTTGTTTCATATCGAGATTTTGAAAATGTTAACACATGCTATGAATTCACTAATGTAGGAGTTGCAGCCTTCAGTACCTTATGTACCAGGTTACATTTAAATAAAGCATTAGAAACAATTAGAATCGAATGTCTTTTGTACTGTGATACTAATAGTGTTATGTTAATAAGACGTCATGACAAACCATTTCTGCTGCTAATTGGCGATTATCTTCATCAACCAACAATGAAATACCTCAAGGTTGGGAAATGCAAATATTCGTTCGCCTCGGTCTTGAATATTATGCATACCAAATGTAAGAGTTGACAACATGTACATTTGAAAACGTCATTAAAATACGAGGGATTTTACTTGCTCAAAACATGTAATACAATAACATCATGACGGTTCAACGTACTTTGTCATCATGACGGTTCAACGTACATGCATTTAAATTATTTGAAGCAATCTTGAAATCGTTGTTATGCTAATTGAAATACTATTTGGTTCATAAGACATTTAAAAAATGCCAACTGTTACAAGTTACTAAAACAATGACTTGTATCCTGTAAGATCACACTATTTTGCTTATCGCTGATTTATTACATAAAAACAACGTAAATATTATTTTAGCTCGGAACAGTAAACTTTTTATAACCTCGCTCTATTGCATCAGAAAATTATTTTCTACAACATGGCATTTTCATTCTATCACAAAAATACTTTATATGAGTTCACTTTTATTACAACATTCTTTCTGTCGGCTGAGTTTGTTTTATTCCGTTCATTCTACATTCTAACAAACGAAAACATGCATATCCTACAAGCTAGGCAGCAACATTTACTACATCACCAGTAGTATTGATTGCGTTGATAACATACAAAAAATATAATTGGACTTGCTAACTTTGTCTTGTATGGTTGTAGTGAACATAATGCATACAAGTGAACTATTTCTATCAATTGTCTGGAGAAGTTTAAGCAAAGTGATAATGTCTATTGATCGTCTAAAGACTTTAATAACAGAATCACTACTGTTCCGTTGTTTGTATCACTTGTCTTTTTATTACGACAGTGTTTGTATTCTTTCTATGGAAAAATGTCTAAGAACAAAACAAATATTGTTAATTGTTTGAATCGCTTGTCTTTTGTATTACTACACTGTTTCTTTTTTTGGAAATGGTTTAAGAACCAAAGCAAATACTAATGAATTTTTTGTATCACTTGTATTACTGCACTGTCTGTATTCTTTTCCCTGGAAATGTTTTAAACAAAATCACTAGTAGGGCCGTCTTTTGTATCAGTTGTCTTGTATTACTGCACTGTTTGAGTCTGTATACAGCGTGATAAAAATATCTGAATAAAAGTTTTTTCCTCCTCTAAATCATTATTTATTATTTCCCTTAATTATAAGCAGCAACCATGCATCCAGTCTTTTGTTCAGAGCAATATGTACGGGATATTATGTCTACTTATTCACCAATTGTGACAATTTCCTCATGTGTCTTCATAAAATTGCGCAGTGTAAAGACCGCTTTAGACGATACAATTTCTCATACGATGAATCTTAGCGAAAGCAGTGTGCCAGCGTAAAAAGAAAAAAGTTTTAAATCTATACCATAGCCTCTTTTCCTATTTAACATTCTTGCTTTCATACTCTGGCATTACTGATAATCGTAAGATTTATCGTGGCATAAATGCTGTATTCTAAAGCGACCTTAAGTTCTTTATCTTCATGTGTCTCTATGATTTTTTCGTAGATGCCATCACAAATACAGCAATAAAGTATGGTTTCCCACACGATCTCTTTCCTGGATTCCATTGCCATGTTCATACAATCGGGTGAGTCTGATTCGAAATTGAGATGGTTGAAACGTCCTATACAGGTAAGAGCAAACAATGTTTTTCAACACTTTATACCGTTCAGTATGCAATCAGCAGTAACTCCGGCGTTGGAACAGTCACACATGACCATCTCAACTGAATTCATCGTCCACTAATTCTAAGACAAGTACTCAAAGGTTTGTTCACTTTTTTACCAAACAAATTATACGTTGCCACTCTCCGATAAAAATGTGCTGAATGTTAGTGTATGTCGAAGAATCTTTGGCGAATATATCTCCGCCTCACCTTGGGTAATTTAAAATTTTGTGTACTTTACAGTATCTAAAAAAATTTGGAATTTGCTCACATCTAAGTGGCATTCGTAATTGCTAACACAGCCGACGTTTGAGCTCAATAACTTTGACCTATAAATACTAGGTATGTGAGTTTTAATACTGGTCGCCACATTCTTTACCAATTTTATTTACTTCGGCCAAAGCAGTAAACCCTGAGCGTCGGAGTGAAGGATGTTTTACAGGTTTTATTTAGTTGCTGAAAATTATCCCTTCCATCACGATTTTTATTAACATATGGAAAATTCGCATTCCAACCCGAGCCAAAGGTACCAGTAAGCCACAAATAAATTCAGGTTTCAAATTCAAAAATGGCCCGTTCAGGTTGAAACTCGTTGCATTGCTTTGTTAGATGAATTTTTGGCGTAATTCGATGCACAGGAAAATAAAATTTCACGAAGTATATATACAAACATGTTTCAGGGCTAAATAACATTTGGAAAGGCCAAAAAAGAAGACACACTTATTTCCATTGCTTTATTTTCTAGCAGATACCTATTCAAGTGCTAACAAGTTTTGCACTGACAAACATTGCATTTATTTAATTAAATTTCTGAGCTTATTCACATTTAGCCCCCTGATTTTCAACCACCGGTTCGCGGACTTGTACCTGTCCGCGAATCTATTGTACTGGTCTTCGGAAAATAATATATTTAATTATTTCCACTTAATTCGTAGATTTCGACAGTCGAAATTAAGACAATTACATTGCAGTTAGACAATTAAAACTACTATAATCTTAAGATGTTCTGGCATCTTTTTTAACGCGCCTTGAAAAAATTTCCACGTAGTTCGCCGGTCCGGGAGTATTGAAAGTTTGAAAAACACTGATTTAGCCTATATTCATTGATTGTCCATCACGAAGAATATTGAGCCTCGACGAGCACGAAACTGATACAAGAGAGTGGAAAAGTAATCGGCTCGGACCTATATAGAAAATATCGACCGGACAATTGTCTGATGCAAGCAGGGAAACCCGAGTTTGAAGTTGAACTGCCTACTTCTGTTAAAAGTGTCTGGATGAACGCTTGTGGAGATTGAGAAGACACAGATCAAGGAAATAACTAGGGCTGTCAATATCCGGATAATTTAATATCCGATTAATCGAACAATTTATTGTTCGGATATTCGAAATCCGATTTTTCGCATAATTTTCATTATTCGAATAATTTTCATTATCCCAATAATTATCCAGATCACGGATAATCGAACATTTTTCGGACAAACGGATAATTAACATTATCCGGATAAACGGATAATCGAACATTATCCGGATAAACGGATAGTTGAACAATATCTGGATAAACGGATAATTGAACAATATCCGGATAAACGAGTAAATGAACATTATTCGGAAAAACGGATAATCGAACATTATATTATCCGGATAAACGGATAATCGAACAATTATCTGTGGAACAGATAATCCATGAATTATAGTGGATCGAGGGAAGATGCCACACATTTTGTTCTACGAGACATTGTGTACTAATTAAACGAAATAGAAAGAAAAATTTTGCACAAAAATATATTGAACATTGATACTCACACTGACGGAAGTATATCAAACTAATTGTATACACAACGGATATATTCACTGTTTCTTTCAAGCATGTTTTCGGGGGAATTTGTCCCCCGGAAGGTTTCCAACCGCCATCTCAAAGAATTAATGTTAACGCCTGTTAATAGTATGTTAACACTGAAATACATATATAATAGTATATTCTGTAATATGGTTCATATTATTTTGAGTTTTATTTTTTATGGCCTTTAGGCATCTAATACTCAGGCCGTGATAGGGGAGGAGAAAGGATTCGGGAAGACGTTGGCCAATGCCTATGTTAAAGGCACCCTCTCGGAATTTTCCTGGTGTGACTGAGGAAAAACTCTGGAGAAACCTCAGTCAGGATAGTCGGCTGTTGGGATCGAACCCATGACCTCCCGAATGCTACGCCAACGCTCTAAAACTAAGATGTTATTTTTAGGTTAACTAAGGAAGTGCAATATATCGTTAAAGTAACAGTAGTGTCTATTCTTATTTTTAATTTTTAGCACATTACAGTCAATATTAATTGTTTATCATTTTCGTGAGCCCCCACAGGCTCCGAATAAAATCTCCTGGAAGAAACATTGGATATAGGCCTATTGCTCTTTAAACTTACATATCAAGTAAGGAATCTTGTCCAATCCATCAGTGTAAGATACCCACTTATTTGGGGAAGATATACCGTACATTATAATTAAGATAAACGACAAAACTAGTGATATTTCATGACTACATTCTCTATAATATGACTAAAATATGAACAAATATGGATATCTTTCCACCACTTCAGATTGTTACAATGTCCACCTTGACGACATCTGCTTGAAAGCGCAGATTTCTCTCCCTTATGTAATAATGGAACATACACCAATTTCATGCAGAAATAACTTTAGGTTTTGTGTGAAATATATAATAAATCACATCTATATTTGATCCACTACTAGATGGGGCTTCTCCCCGGAGGGAGGAGATTTATTTACTGCTCCCACGCTGACCAGATGGGTTGGGAGAGGAGAGCCTAAGCTTTTACTGTGATTGCCACTATCTTTTATTCGTAGCATCTCCGTGCTGGGTGGTCACGGTTCCAGACCGACACCCCTTCGAAAAATCCTTAGCAGCGCAGGGAATCGAACCCAGCACCGTAGTCAGCAACGCTAACCACTAAACCAACGGGATGGTCATATATATATATATGTATATTCTTATGGCGTACATTCTATTGAACATGTACCGAGTATACTTAGCGCGTTGTAGTAGAGCGTTGGCTTGTGTTTGATAAGCCCTGAGTTCGATACCTACGTCGGTCACCTTGAATGAGGTTTATCCAATAGTATTCTTAGTCACCCAAGGTTAATGCTCGGATGGTACTTTCGAAACTAGGCACTGACTGACTTCTCTCATACAGCCTCACCCCGCCCGTATTCCGACCTGAGCCATGTATAGTTACCTAGAGACCATAAACGACATTCATATTCTATTGAATACGTACGCAGACTACCATTTACAAAATGTCCTTATATGACTCTATTCTATTCAAGAAGAATAATTAAAAAATGAGTGTCTAACCAGAAAACAACGAAAATAGTCTTATTTGATAGAATGTATTTAGGTAGTGGGTATCAAATGGCGTGCTGCCCTGTTCAAGTGCATTTTCTACGCTGTCATGGAATTTAGTCCGATTATGAGCTGTGTACTGGGTACAGAAAATTATTTTTAAGCTAAAACAATATTTTTTTGGAAAGTACTTGTTTCGTCTCCACGTGACATTCACTACATCCTTTTAGGAAGGATACTGTCTAATTCGTTCACACCATACATTTTTTTTCATTTAGGACCATAGTTATGGAATTACACTACTGTAGGCATCTTTCCCCGATGTGTTTCTTCCCTCAATCCACTCTGTAGGAAGTGCGTATTAATATACATTTAAGCGAAAACTGTTATTCATTTAGCTATTGAATGAAATTATATTAATGACAATTGGCTCAGAACATGAAGGGGAGAGGGAAGATGTTAGAAGGAAGTCAGTCACTATCTAGTTTCAAGAAAGTACCATCCCACAAAAATCCGGAAGTTTCCGTGCAAAAATTAGAGTCCATTTTGATTATTATAGAAAGGCTGTAAAACTCTCAAAACATCCTTACTGCTAATGCAGTAATCATTGGATTTATTAAATGTCAAAATTAAATTACCAATCTGTTTTGATTATTAGTTTTATATTTTGAATGTTTGTATTGTTATTGATGGTAATTTCGATCTGTGCCTAAATTTATAAATATAAAATTCATATAAGTGAAACAGCCTATATGAACTGATTGACTTTTCTTCTTAGAAAGAAATCGAATTTGTAAAATAAGTAAGTACATATTCTTCATTTAGAAATGAATTGTCTTAAGATGCCGTTGAAGTATTACGTAAGTATTCAAGTCGGGAGGGGGTCAAGCGTTGCTTATTTTTTTCTGACAATAGGGGAGAGAGATCAGAGCAATGTTTATGTAAGATCCGCTAAAAAAACTTGTTAGTATACATTTAGAGACTCTTTTTCTTACTATGAAATATCGATAAGAAACTTGATGTGTTTTACGTAAGCATAAGGGAAGGGGGTGGGTATCTACTATTTTTACTTACAATGGGAATGCGTTCAAAATGACTAAACTGATACTTGAATGTCCCCTAAATCACCTTGATATATTATCGATTGATTCCGGTTCAACATTTTTAATGGAATATCCATGACTTTTAGAAGGTCGTTTCTTCCTTTTACCTTCATTGTGAGAACACTATTAACCAAGTGTAAGAGAAAGATAACGGAAGATAATGTTTTGTGTGTCTAATAACAATGAAAGTTATATTATATACGGAGTATGGAAACGAAAAACACACATAATACGGAAAAAACATTTTATGTCATCTCAAATAGTCTGGTAATTAGCCACAGAGTGACATATCTTGGGCGTCTAGACCCCTTGATCTCTCCACAATAAACTGAATGATATTGCAATATTTTTGCTTCCCCCACATTTCTCTCTCTGAGGGTATTTAATTCGCTAAAAGTTAAGCGTGTTATCAAGAATTAATTTATTTGAAGACATTTCTATAACAAGTACTTGTTTCCTTTGTGAGCCTTAATCAATTTTCTTAATCTGTTGTAGATTTATTCGTTCAAAATGGAATGTTTACTACCGAACAGCTTGCTGTTGTAAGGAAACTATAATAACGTTATAATAATGTAACAACTAATTATTTGGTTATATATTTTAACTTTCCTCTTTTACTAATTTATTAATAAACAACATTCATCAGTTGCTTTCACTAAAATATCCTGCACCGAAACATCCTAGACACATCCCACCATATGCCTAATGAGACAGGAAAATTCTCAGCAATTGTCGGCATTTCCTTTAGTATGGACATTTGGATAGCGAAATATTGTAAATATAAAAATAACTGTTAGACTAGACTTCAATGCTCTATCCCTAGAAACAGAACATGATACGGATTGTCTTGTCAAAAGAAAATAGTTTGGATTGTCTTGAACCTTCTCCTTAGCTCCCAGGAAGGTAGAGAAGTGGAAACAAATAGCTTTTGTTAATCTCAAAACTATTTTCTTCAATAGCGTGTCAACCTAACTGTGAGTGAACTCCGACAAAGTGCTCGCAGATGTTCATTGACTCTAAATACTTTCTGGGGAAACGCGTGCATTTTTTAATCTGATTGTGTGCATACCGAAAGTAAAATGTTCTAAAATATTTAGAAATGTCGAGTTCCTAAGAACAGCGAAAAGCCCAACTGAAGGGCGACGAACCCAAGTACAAAGGAAAGTGTCACTGCTGATATATATAGAAGAAATATACTCATACTTCTGTTTGTGGAGCAACCGGTTAGTGCTTCGTTTTGATTAGTGTGAAAACTGGAAGAGTAACGATACCTGAAAGCAATGTTTGGAGACATTTTGAGAAGATACCAAGTGATATTGCGAAAAGTAAATTTTTGGACGAACGGCAAATATCGCATGCATAAAAAGGCATTTTAAGTCGCGAGTCCCTACAGCATTAGTCGTCGACGACACAACGACAAATGTCGCGTGCATATGGCCGTGCGCACTTCGTTTCTCTGGGCAATTTTTGAAAAAGTTGTATAAAATACACAATGTTAATACTGTGCCTATATTCAACATTCCATATTTTGTGCTTGCCGCGTGTGTTGCGAGATTGTGCAACTTTCGGACATTCAATTTTTCAATCGCCTATTTTCTATGAATCTGAGTGTGCACAGCGATGAAAGTGAAAAATATTTTTCGTAGCTCGGTTGATAAAAGGAATATGCTACCAGCCCTACCACCACACGAGCATATCGTATGTGTTTTATCCTCGCTCTCGACAAGTTCTTAACTTGTGTTTTAGGCGACCAAACCTCATTAACTATAACTTCGGTCAGAAATAGTGCAAAAAGTGTACAGATTGTAATCGAAAGTGATAATGCATTCAAGCAGATAATAAATTATAGACAGCATCGCGCGTGATACATGTTGCTCCACTTTTGAAAAAGAAAGACGAATATATTTTATTCAATGCCAGTTTTCGTCTTACATGGAAAGAAAATACGATGTATTAGATTTTAGCAAATATGCACTACCTCTCATACTTAACAGGGAATCTATTTCCTCTGAGGAACTGAAAGGTTCTGTGTAACAGTGGTCCGCCCCCTTGAATAGCGAAATCGAGATCCTCGCAGTCCCAACCAGTTGCGTTCCGGGACAAATGTCCCATCTTCCATGGCTTCAAAATGACTTCATTCCAAACAATTTGGAGCACTTTAAAGTTGCAAGAACACAATTATTTACATTAAGTTAATATTATCATCATAATTAGCGTTCTGCTGGAATCGGCAGGTCCTTCGAGGCAAACTAAGCCCCCTCCATTTATCCTGATCTTGCTCTTTCATTTTCATCTCAACATACGATATATTTTCCTTAACATTGTCAAGCAGTTGGATTCTTCTTCTTCTTACTCCCTTTTTCTCAGCCATACCTTAGTATACTATCTCTGCGTACTCAATGTCTTAGTCAATTTCTCTTTCTCTTCTTGACTGTCTCAAGCATTGTTCGTCTCTCGCTAATGCACTTCTTCATTTCACATCTTTATTTATATGTTATTCGCATTAATTTTATCATTGACTTTTAGGCAACTTTGGTTCAGGCCGGTATAAGGCAGGGAAAGGACGTGAGAATGAGGTCGATCAGAACCTAAGTTGAAGGTACCATAACGACATTAGTCTGGTTTGACTGATTAACGAAGAAGAGAAATGATAAAAAAGTTTATTTGTTTGCAGACCTTGAATTTTCCGTGAAAATATAGAAAGTTGGATGATGATGATGATGAGTACCACGAGACTATGTGGAACGATGAACTGTTAGACGTGGTCTTACACAATTGTCATACAGCATCCGTATTAACTGGCATTTATGCATTGGGCACAATACCTGCAATCGTACAACCACCTGTTGCCTTAATTGTGAACCTAAGTCCGTCGTATCATGAAGGTACTACCCATTGGGTTACCTTGTATATTAATGGACAGCGGCGGGGGTTTTACTTTGATCCCCTTGCACAACCTCCGCCGAGACCACTTGTTCATTTCCTCCAAAGAAACTGTAAAGTATTCCACGCTAATGACATTCAGTACCAAGCTGAAGATTCCGTGCTATGCGGTATGTTTTGTATTGTATACCTGTACTTTAAAGTACGTTATGGGAACGTTAAAACCAAATTGACCACCAAAAACCCAGCATGGAATGATCAGCTTGTGCGACAGTATATCCGAAAAATAAAAAAGCAACCAAAATGTAAATTGTAACACTTTTGTAGTAGAGTAGTTTAGTTGTAAGATCATATGTAGTAGAGTAGTTTAACGTAATAAAAACTTTTACCTCTAATCCTTTTGTGTTTTGGGTTTCATTTCAAGAAATAACAATCACCTTATATCCTGGGTTGTATAGATTTATTGGTACTAGGTTTACAAGTGTAATGTGGATATGCCATTCACCACCTTTGCCGATTGTAGCTTCATCCAACACTGTAACTGTATGCAGGTTCGCAATACACATGCATACTCTTGCACTGGTTGATGATACGTACAGTTTGTAATATCAACTTTAAACAGTAATGTGCGCAACGCCGGACATGCTTGATCTTTAAAGTTTGTTACATTTCCCAACTGAAAAATCTTACGTAAAACAACCATCTTTTCATTACCCTTACAGTAAAAGATGGAACCCCTCTCGCAACAATGTGCAACAAAATGACGAACGTGTGATACACTGTACCCATTGGACGTATTCCACTCCAACCCGTGCAAATTATTGGTTAACCAATCCACTTGCCGCTGGTACCCTACAGGTAAATCGTAACGTTCACAGGGTAATTTTATCAAGCAATGGAATATTAATGTAGCATCACACGCAACCAAACAAAATTCACGGACGATGTACTCGTTGGATGAAATCTTAAAACCTTGAAAATCAATAATGTACTGCCTTGCGCATAATACACGTAAACCCGCTGGGTTTTGCTGCTGTTGCTGAAGCACTAGAGGAATCAATTGTGCAATGCACTCTGGATCCTTGATAAAGTGATGAACTACATTTAATAAAGGTCTCTTCAAGATATGAGTATCACCCTGTGCAACAAAAATGGAATAATATTCGCCAAATAGTTCTGGATCGTTCATATGACTTAACACATGTTGCGCAATCACAATTCCTGTGTTCCAAACGTACAGGCAGTTGTGTACTTTACATAAATTACACTCGGTACACTGAATGGGATTGGTCTGTAAGTACGTACCAATGGTGGTCAACTCACCGGGAGGCACTACACAGACACGTGAAGTACATAAAGTGTAAGGACAAGAAATAGTAATGGTCTACTACAGCACACCGGTCAGCAACATATCCACCAATGCACCACGGTTTAATTTCAGCATGCGTTGAAGACCTCAGTCGAACTTCTCCTTTAATGCTGGAGCTGTCTCGTGCGATTTTAAATACGTCGCAAACAAACCATCCACTGTCTTCGGCTAACGTACGATGGTCTTTGTACGTGCACCAAACAATGTCCTCTGGTGTGGCGTCCGGAAATAAATGGCCACCACGATGACCGGCACAAATGTGATCACGTTGGCTCGGTTGGTTCGAGCAAAGAAGACAATTATCGAAGTCGTACTGTTGAACACTTGCTAATATACACGGTTCATCCACCCATCGTGCGGAACACTAACAAGGTGCGCAAGACTTGTCCACTGGTGCACTTGGACTAGCAACGCTCGGAATAGCTTTGTCCGTGTTCGAGGTGGCCATGGCGCATGATAACCACACCGCAAAACCAATACACTTTAACCACAGACCAGCACATGCGCAAACGCCCCAGCACAACCCCCCACCACTCTATCGGCACGCCTTTGAACTTGTCAAACTGACAAGCGCCAATGTTCAACATACGGATACTGTCACGCATGGGTAAGCCCTGTCAAGAGCATTAAAGTCTACAGCATCTCTTCAAGACCGATTTCTTCTTCATTATGTCCCCACACAAATCCAACAACTCCCACCACCCGAGCGGCATCGTCTTTGAACATGTCAAACTGACAGCTGCTGTCCACAGTGACGACGATAGCCTTTGTTCGAGATAAGCCGATTACGCGAACTGTCACGCTTGAGCGATTCAGATTCATTTTACCCATTCTCCAATGTAACACACACAAAAAAAGACATTACTTCAATAGGAAATGCCAGCCTACATCGTTCGTCTCGCATACTACTAATATCCCAGAGGAGCACCATCAGCACGCAATTCTAAGTTACCTACAAAGACTGCAACACTGTTTGGACGTGAACAGTGCACAATAGGGATAGCGGTGGGCGGAACCGGATCCTGAAGGAGCCGAGAACCGGATCCTAAAGGAACCGGGTACCCGGATCCGGGATCCGGTTCCAAGATCCGGATCCAGGTACCCGTTTCCATGATCCGGATCCGAGATCTGGTTCCAAGATCCGGATACCCGGTTACGAGATCCGGATCTTCTGTACCAAGGTCTGGATGAGGATACCAGTTTTTCTAAGATCCAGACCCGAACATAAAATTTGCATAGAAGAAATGGATTTTCGGTTCTCAAATGTTGTCTGGAATCTAGAGTTAGGTTCTGGTCAACTATTCATTATTTCATTGAAGTTAAAGACAGTGTTTGTCGTTCTGAAGATATTTGTCAAGGAAGTTAGACTCTATTAGTATACAAGGCTGTTTTCGTTGAAACTGAATGTTTTCGTTGAGAATGAGTTCGATCCCTACTCATGCCATGTGAGCTATGTGGAAGACAAACAATATGTGCCTTGTTTATTGGGGGGTTCTCTCGTTTCCTCCCACTTTCTTCATTCCACCATCTCATTAATCATCATCATCCATCCGGCCTGAGACAAAGTTGCCTAAAGGCCTTAAAATTTCAAATTCATACAGACTGGATCAAAATCAGGCAAGCTTTCTGCTCTAATAATTAAAAAAAAGATTTTTATATACAGACAAAGTACAATTTTGCACTCAGAGAAAATAATTATCCTAACGATGGCCTTTAAGTTAAGGCCGCGGGAAAGGATGTTGGAAGGAGGGGCGCAGGGTTAGCCTCCCCAGTTATGAGTTCTGGAACAAAAACTACTTAAATCGATTGATCGTCGTTTGATCGCCAACAAACTTCGTTTGATCGCGTTTACAATTACAAATAAAACGAAAAATTACTAGGGGGGAGCTAACATGGTGCCAGCCCCCCCAACAATGAATATCATTCTGAAAACATAGCATATGATAGAGAACCGTTAGATCGCCAGTCACTTTCGTTTGATCGCGTTCCATTATTACAAACTTTGATACTCCAAACTGGGCACATGGGGCCACAAAATAGAAATTCCTGGAATTTTTGATCTGAAAATATTTTAAATCTTTAAAGTAAGGTTAGACCGTCTTTCAATATCGGTCACTTTCATTTGATCAACATTAGAATTTTAATTATAAGAAAATAAATTCCAGGGGGGGGGGGCTAACAAGGCATATGCCCTTTTTCCCCTCCTGACGCTACATTCGAAACAAAACATACGCCAAATAATAGACCATCGTTAGATCGCGTTTGATCGCCAGTCACTTTCGTTTGATCGCGTTCCATTATTACAAAATTTAATACTCAAAAATGGGCCCGTGTGGTCACAAAATAGAAATTCCATGATTTTTTATCTGAAAATATTTTAAATCTTTAAAGTAAGGCTAGATCGTCTTTTAATACCGGTCACTTTCGTTTGCTCGGCATTGGAATTTTAATTATAAGAAAATAAATTCTAGGGGGGGGGGGGCTAACATGGCATATGCCCCCTTTCCCCTCCTGACGCTACATTCGAAACAAAACATACGCCAAATGATAGACCATCGTTACATCGCGTTTGATCGAAATTCACTTTCGTTTGATTGCGTTCCATTTTTACAAAATTTGATATTAAAAATTGCTTTTCTAACTGAAGTGCTTTTCTAACTTTTCCACTTATGCTTAACGTGTATACTTTGCTTAACCACAAGTACGCATAATGGCTTTTAGCAAAGCTGATTTAATTGTTTAAAATGTGCCATACAGTATCTTCATTTCAATTCAATTTTGGAACAAACCGTAGCTCTGTGGTGGAGCATTTTCTTAGCATTCGGGAGGTCGTGGTTTCGATCCCACGGACCGAACAACTTGACTGAGGTTTTCCCAGGGCTTTATCTCAGTCACACCAGGCAAATGGCTCCTTCAACGAAGTTCTCGGCCAACTCCTTTCCGAATTCTCCAGTCCCCCTCGATTTCGCTCTGAGACTTAGATATCTAAAGGCCATAAATAGAATTCAAATTAAAAATATTTCACATTAAATCCATATAGCACTATTTCTTGAATCAAGGTTGAATTTCTTTTGATTTTTCCTTATCTTTAGCTTGTTTGCTTGACGTTCCAAGGCCAAAACAAGCTTGATTCAAGATGATTTTGCTATGTAGCAAGCTAGTAAAAAGTAATCAGCCCAAAATGATCTCTCACACATAGCAAAATCATCTTAAATGAAGCTTGTTTTGGCCTTGGAACTAGGGATGTCAACGACTCGCTCGACTCGAGTCGAGTCGGTGCTCAGTACCTACTCGAGTCGAGTCGAGTCAGTGGTCACAACTGCTCGAGTCGAGTCGAGTCGGCGCTCACAATGAGCTCGAGTCGAGTCGAGTATGCGCTCACTATGTGCTCGAGTTTAGTCGAGAATGCGCTCACCATGTGCTCGAGTCGATTCGAGTCGGCGCTCAGTTACTCAGTAGGTGCTCGAGTCGAGTCGGCGCCCAG
>JAGDQP010019478.1:689-34799 GCA_022664845.1 Lepisma saccharinum
GGATGAGGTGTTTGGGATATCCACGGTCAGAGAGAGCTGAGGAGAGGGTCCTGAAATAGTTTTGGAGTAAGTCATCAGAGGAACAGATGCGGGAGCCTCGGACAGCAAGACCGTATGGAAGAGAGCATTTGGTATGGTATGGATAGGAGCTGTTAAAATTGAGCATACTGTTGGTAGGTTTGATGTGAAAGCCTGTCTCAAGTCAATTGTTCTTGAACCAGACATCCACATCAAGGAAAGTCTTGTGTTCCCTCGAGAATGACCAGGTGAACTTGACGGGGAAAGTGCAGTTGAGGTTTTGCAGAAATGTTTCCAGACTCTTGTCCGTGGGTCCAGATCAAGAAAATATCGTCGATGTAACAAAGCCAGGTGAAAAGTTTGAGAGGTGTGAAGTTGAATCTCCAGGCGTCCCATGAAAAGGTTGGCGTAGGAAGGGGCCATGCGAGTGTCCATGGGTGTGCCTTTGATTTGCAGGAAATTGTGGTTCTCAAAGGTGAAGCTGTTCATGGTGAGGACAAACTGGGCTAGCTGAAGCAGAAATGGTGTACTGGTTTTACGAGGACTTTTACGTGTGTCGAGGAAGTGTTCAAGGGCAGCGAGATCAAGGATGTGGGGAATGTTGTTATATAGTGATATCACATTGGCTGTAACTAAGATGGTGTCAGGTGGGTGAGGATCAGAGATAGAATGTATTGTGGAGAGGAAGTGGTTGGTGTCCTTGATGTAGGAAGGGACACGCTGGACAAACGGTTGGAGATGGTGGTCAAGGAAGACCGAGATTCTTTCAGTGGGAGAGCCAATACTGGAAACGATGAGTCGGTCGGGATTACCAGGTTTATGGATTTTGGAAAGTAGTTGGGAAAATTTAGTGGTTCTGGGATTGTCAGTAGAGAGTGTAGAGACAGTAGAACGCGACAGCCCCTCAAAAGGTCCATGAGCTTGGAGGTAGCTATATCGACGATAATGTCTTGATCTGGACCCACGGACAAGAGTCTCTGGAACCTTCGAACTTTCTTCTGCATTTGGTGTTTTCTCCGTCCCATCTAGTCATTTCCCGCCTCCATAACCTGGAAAAAATTTTAAACCCTGCATGTATTGACAACATGGCGTTTTCTTAACAGTTGTCCTACACCTGTCCGCTCAGTCCATTTTCTCTAATACCAGTTGAAAACGCTTTTGCGAAACGTACTGCTTTTCTATTGTGTTTGTGATGTTACTCAAGAATCTTACCATGTATGTATCATTTTTTTTTCTATCTGTTTTACCATTTTATATATAAGGTAAATTTATGATAAAAAAGAATGAGAACATACACACACACACAATAATATACACAGACGACTTATATATTTCGAGCCCACTGTAGGCTCTCACTCATGTACAGAGGAGAAAACGACGTGCACGTGCAGAGTGAACACAAGGCTGAAGAGACAGTGACGACACGCAGCGGATGACGCATCAAGCTAGAACAAATGACTGCAGAGCAGCGCAAAGTTACAGGAGCTTGGAACAACTGACAACTGAATAGCGTTTAAGCTCAGAAGAGGATTGTAGAAGGAAATGCGTTGAAAATGTTGAGCAAACGGGAGGTTTAGTTACTGAAGGTTAAGGCCACGTTTCATTTTCGCGCTCAAACCATTAATAAAGATCCCCTCCCACAGACGGCGTGTACAGGTGCTGGTCATAGGGGGCAAAACGTGTATTATGGCAACCAAGAAAGATAGATCAAATTGGTGTTGTGAGACTGGGTGTGTAAGGTGACTGCGGTTTGTTGATAGTGCAAAAGTGGCGATCTCGTATAAAGTCACTATAAATTTTTAAATTGGCGCACCTCATGCTTTCGTTTTAGTCATGCATAAACAAAATTAATTTTTACCTTTTAATAAAAATTGTTTAAGAAAAGTATGTTTTTAAAAAGTTGATTTTTTTTTCGATTTTTTTCGGTGTTCGGATACTTTTTCTCAAGTTGATGTTTCGTGACTCAAATCCTACTGCAACCAGTCAAACGAAACATCGTTGCGGGCTACAATTTATTTTAGGATAAAGGAGTTCTTACTACAAAAATAAAATATGCTTTTAAAAAATATAAACATACAAAGATATATGAAAGTAACAATGGAATATTGTATTGTCACCCGACTTATATCGATGTGCAAAATTTCATCATTGCATGACGTCGGGAAATGAGTTGAATTAACACTGCAAAATCTGAGGACACGATGAAACACTGTGAATTAAAGAAAAGTATGTAATGAAAGACGAAGGGAAATAATAAAGATAAATGAATATAAAGAAAATAATAATAAAAAAAGTCGGAAGAAATGAGATGAAGGGAGATGGAAGCACGCAAGAAGAAAAATGGCTGCAGAGAATTATATGCACTAAAAGGTCGCGTTCATGGTTGGAGGAGAGAACAGAGTATATCCTGCTTCCATATCATTTAACTGTGGTAGGTGAATGAAGATTGAGAATTTTCAGGACACTGAAACGGAAGGTATCGTCAAAGGTCCAGCCGCGATCTGGTATTGATATATAAGGTTGATAGTTAAGATTTGGAGGAGTAACGATGGTTGTTAATGAGGTTTGGCTTTCTCCAGCATAGAAGGCGGAACGGAACATAGGGTACAGGGTAAGAAGTAGGTTAGGATATGCTGACCGCAGTGTTGGAAAGAGTATATTTTATGAGTGATGGGATGTAGAAGGTCAGACTGGGATTAAAAACAGGGCAGATTCTCCACTGGAACTGCATTTATCAAGTGTGGAGGGAGGGGATTGAGTGGATTCTGATCAGGAGATTCGGTGGGAGGTGCGGTAGACTATTTGGGGGCATGAGGGGAAAGTTCTTTCAGTCTCAGGTGACGCAGTCAGGATGGGATGCGCTTGTTTGAGGAGCTTTCGAAGAACCTGAAGGCTAAGATTGTAATAAATTAGATGATTGGAACCAGTAGGAACCTAATGATGAAAACGATAATCTAGGGATCGCTTGTCTTTGCTTGCAAGGTGCGACTGGGAAGTTTACAACCTACGCTGATACACACTTTACTCATTCATTTCGACCAACAGAAGCAAACTGACGCGACCACTCTCCAGTTTATAGTCGAATAGCACGTAGCTTCATCGCACTACTTCTGCTAGAGCTCATCTGGCGCGAATATAGTATATTTACTTTCCTGCTTGGAACTCAAGATCAAGATTCACATAGGTCTGAGTAAACACAGTAATCATTAAACTTACATGATAATCTTAAATATACGATTCAATACGTCTTATGGGTTTATAAAAAATTACCTGCAGGAATTTCTTCAAATTTCATACGTTCATTAATCTGCACGAGTCCATGAACTAGAAGGTGTTTAACTGGAATTGGATCACTATCCTGGTACTGTATAAATGGCTGGTTATTTCCTTCTGACCCTAGGTTAATTTCACCGTCTATTACAGCTAACCATATTCCACGGAAACCTTCTTCATCCAAAATAAACTCCATGATCGATGAACTTCCTTCATTACTACCTTGCTTTCGACGAACTGAGGATAATGATTCTGGACGTCCTCCAATCAAAATCTCATAAACGGGTTCATCTGCCGAAGGATTCGGATTTTCAGACAAAATTAACACAGTGTCTCTCTTAATCTTGAACTTCATATCTGCGTAATATCCATGACGTTTCAGAAGTCTGAAATACCTTTGCACGTCATAATCACTGGTTTTTAAAATCCTATCTGGGCCTAGAAAAATAAAATAAGTACAGTAACAGTGTAAATCAGATTCTCACAATATAAAGGAAAACATGTATCCTGCTACGCAGTAAGTATATTTGAACAGGTCTGAGCGTTTAAAGTCATATTTTGTGAAAATCTAAGCAAATACATAATGGCCTCTCGTATGACATAATATGGCCCACTATTATTATTATTATTATTACGAAGGCCATTTAAATTGAAGTGGTAACATATCTGGGAAATGAAAATGAAATGTGTTACTTACGTGAATATGCTTACATTCCCTCGATGTAATCCCCGTCTGCCTGGTGAACACGTTTCCAGATATCTGGCACGCTGGATACCGATGAAAGCACCCGTTTGTGAGAGGGTTCGAGAGAGCGCCCTAAGGCACGAACAATGCTGGGAATAGCACGGAAACGTTGTCTCCGAAGTGGTTCTTTCATTTTTGGGAACGAATCAAAATCGCAGGGGCTCATATTCGATGAATATGACAGGTGTTTCAGTACCTCCAAACCCTATCGTCGTAAGAGAATCTGTACCGCATGGGTAGTATGACATCTAGCGTTGTAGTGAAGCAGAATTGGTCCAGACTGCAGAAGATGTGGTCGTTTGCGTAGCAATGATAGCCGCAAATGGTGACTTAGGTACAAGGCATTGAACGCAGCATTTACGGTAACCCTTGGTGGCACCTGATGTGAGAGGATACTGTCTTTGTGGACAGAGGACATTATCATCATGACCATCACGTTTGCTGGCTCTTGTTTGATCTTTTCCGGTCGTATGACGCCGTGTTTCGCCATTCACTTGACTGGCGTTTCAATTCTGGTTTGTAGGATCTCCCTCATGTTTCGTTACTCGCAATAATGCGGTGGAGAAAATCAACACCTTCCTGCGCATAACGTTCAAGGTGTAAGCGTGCACATTCCCATCGATACCACTTTTGCACCTCCGTTAGGACATGCGGGATCCATCTGGCTGCAATCTTATGTATGTCGAGATCGTGTATTAGCATGTGGTACGCTGACGCAGACGGAATATTCAGTTCATTAGCCAGTTCACTTCATGTCCATCGTCGATCATGTTCGAGCATGTTTGCAGTGCTTCTCCATGAAGTTGATTCACAGCTGTTCTTTGTCTGCTTCCAATGCCCAAGTCCATCTCGCAACCGTCCGATAAGGTACTGTCACCACACAACTCAGTAATCATTTGTGGATCTGAGACTTGATGAATACACGCTGTTCTGCACGGGTAAACATTGTTTAGGGCGGTACTGTCACACCCACCTCATTTTAACAGCGTCCACTGACCACACACACCGTAATATGACAACACATACACGTCGACACGATCGCTACACTGCCAGCAACACACTACGTTCGTCATTTGTCTTCCGGACAAACACAGCAGTGTTTCCACTTCAATCTAAATTACCCTCGTATTATTATCATTATTATTAATCAATTCCTAAACCTTAACGTTAAGGCTTAATCGCTACCAGCATTGGTTCAATAACTACAGTAAGTATATTTCTATTAATCGTAACAACTTAGAACATAATACTTCCTTGCAACATGCTATAAAATTCTGTGTGCATGTTGTGGGAACAATACAATATAACACCAAGAATTTTCTCAATGTAAATATTTGGCGAATGAAAGGTTCAAGTAAAAGCTTGTTCAGAGAATAATTTCGTGACAGACATAGACCTGTTGTCTTCGTTGTACGTATTGTTCCCTAGATGTCAGGTCACTTGATCACTTACATAAGATCACTGACAGAGAAAATAATTTACCTAACGCTAAGAAGAAAATCAAAGGTACTAATATTTTCAATGTTCAAAGCATTCTTCGAATGACTTTCTTTCCAAAATAAAATCATCGGCTGCAAAAATCTTGGGATTTAAGTTCATTGTTCAACGAATATTAAGTGTGTACTTAACAAACTAATGCATTATAACTTTTAAAAAATCAAAAGTTGATGATGATGTGTTCAGTAACAACACTCAGATCTTTAAACTGGACCCAAACCTTTTGTTTAACAGATGGAATATATATTACAATCACTTTTTCTCTTCTTTTTTTCTATATCATAAACCGCCTTGCCTATAACTGAACGAACTTTTTCCACATGCCCCAAAACAGTTTACTGTAAACCCCCGGTTCTACAAATGAACCATAGAAACCCCTTCCACTAGACCCGAAAAATGCAGCAGATCTCGTTGCACAACTCTACTTTTTATGGGGCTACATGTGGATCAACCGTAATCAGGTGGAAATGGAACCAAAGTATACTGCCAGAAGATTTTGCGAAAAAGTCCGACCAGTTCTGCAGATATTACTAGCATTTCATAAAACGTTCCTCCGTCATTCTGTAAGCTATCTCTCGTGTGTATCACATCAATTCGGATGTGTTCGACACTTACGCAGTAGAAACTGACATATTGTTTGTACAACTGTATCCGTGGTTCTACGCCGTCGATTGTCCACAAAATATTTATTCAAGAATTATTTCAAATGTTCTCCTTACGAGAGACTAGCTATCGGAGGAGGCTCAAGAAACCAGGAACAAACATCTTAAGAAGTCCGAGAAGGGAACAGTAGAAAACTGTCCAGAGTTGTGACGAGTGAAGACCTTTTCCATATTCTGCTTATTTCCTCTGGTCCACTAATATCCAGCATCAGATATTAAATCGCCAAGAAGACTTAACAGTTAACTGTGAGAAAATGTTATCAACCTTCTAACTCCTCCTGCAGCTGGATCTTATGAAGATTGTGAAATTTCAGACAGACTTAAGCGATTCAGATTAAATGGTCTAGCTTATGTGTTTTCATTCTTATATTACATTGATAACTTTTTGGGTGGTTTCATTCGTTTTGCGTACTAATTTATTACTAATCTAAAAACCAGATCTCAGGCGAAACATAGCATGATATGCTTAAATACTTTACTCCAGTCGCCTGAACCTTAGATGATTAAAGACCATAGAATAAAAATAAAATTCTTTGCTCCAAGCGTCTACATATTAATCTAATATGCAGACAAGCTCTACATTAGCACATAACTTTTCAATTTGCTATGTATAAAATATACCATATTTAATTTTGACGGAAAATTTTGAAATTCGTCCCGTTGTGCGCAGCGATAAGTTGGGTGCTTGAATCCCTCCTGAAACCTGATTGTCATTCTTGTTCTGTTAAGGCTATTTCAATCTGAACTCTTGTGAATTAAACTGTATGATTCAACCTTGTTAAAATCTTTCTTGCTTGATTTGCTAAGGTTGCATCAAGTTGGCACATTTGTGAAAGCAAGCTTGATTCAGTTCCGAGCCTGGTGAAAATTGCTATGTGGGATACGAGAGCGCTTTGGTTTTGTCTATATAACCATTACTTTGCTTCTTATGAATACGACTGTGCTGTATGCGAGTGGGTTTATCACCTTGAAGGTTAAGTTTGATTCTCTTATCAAGAAGCTAATCAATCTCTGTCGGGAACAATGAAGTTCTCACGCTGTGCCAGCCGATTTCCAATTACGGAGAAGTAACGCAATAGACAATATTCCGCTGTTGTCATGCCAAGTAAGTAAAATCTTCCATCTGCTCAGCTATTCAGCAACATACTATAGCAAAACTATTTTTAAAAAATGCAGTGTTGCTGATTATAGAAAGAAAAAGGCGGAAGTAACAATTCTAAGTACAACTTGTTCGTTGTAGATAATGCATTTCTTCCTATATTAAGATGCATGTAATAAACACATACATTGGATCAGAGGCGGCGATTACCGGTTAGAAGTGGAAGGAGGGGGGGGGGGAAGTTAGACACTGAATCGGCCTGAGTCAAAGTTGTCTAAAGGCTTTAAAATTAAACTCAAATTTCAATTAGCCATTTAATATTTTTATCAATATAAAGTATGTTTGATAGACTTCTTAGACAACTTTTCAAAGCGTGGGATTACATAAATAACAAGATATTCTTGTTAAATTTGTAATAAATTATATTTTATTAATTTTGTGTGACTGCAAACGAACCCAGGAATAATGAAGCTTCTTTATTATTAGAATCTGGCGGCAAGTGAAGTGTGATTCACATTGGAACTTTTCGCTGATTACGAATATCAAATGCATTTCTTGATATCTCGAATAGTTTTAGAGGTAATCTGTTTTAACAAATCAAACCTTCGGAAATGAAGTAGTCGAACATCCTAAGCTTTTCACAACCTCACAGGCAGCGTCGTCAGGCTTTGACAAAGGCTAATAGAGTACGAAATATGTGTTATCAATTGTAAGTTTTGTTGTTTTTGTGCCTATTTACAGGAAAATATATGAAAATGAAGGAATTACGACACAAGCAGACTTCGCAATTTTGTATTCAACTATTCTGTGAATGATTATTCACAACCATGAATAAGATTCACAAAACAGTTGAATATAAAATTGTAAAGTCTGCTAAGTGTTGCGGGTTGTAAGATATTAACGAATTCCTTCATTTTAATATTTTTTTGCACATAGATACGTAAACAATATAATGCACAACTGAAAGCACATATTTTGTACTCTATTAACGTTTGTGAAAGTCTAACGACGCTACTTACAGCCTACAGGTAGGGTTGCCAAGTTTCTAGAATGTTATTACGGGAGAGGCACGACGCTTAAATCTAGGAAAGCTCAGAAATATATTATTGGTTTTAAGCAGTTAAATTTTAATAATTAACGAACTAGTAGTGTATATATTTAAGTCTGCATAACTCTTAACCAAGTCATAAGTTCCGACAACTATGATCAAAATTAAGTAAAACTTGAATTGCTGAACATTTTTTTTTTTTTAATAATTGAAAAACTCTCAACAAATGTGTTTGAATTTGGAATGCTCACTCAGAACATGAATTACCAACATCATAATACTTAACTTTGGAACAGCATCTAAGTTAACTTTAGAGAGAAAATCCACTCATTTTGAGTTCACATAATAGTTTTGATTACTGTATCCAGGATCACGTAATTCATTCTTATGGGAAGAAATTCTTCATAAAATCCTCCAAATTAAAAACTAAACAAATCTCATCAAATTTCGAAGTATTAATCATTTCATCAAAACAATAAAATTCAGAAATATCTTTCAAATGTAAAGCTCCTAATTTCTTAATTATATTGGCATCACTGGTCATTCTAAAATGGCTTCAGTGGTGCTGATAAAGGAAGTAACGCAACCAGTTACGAAAGTGAAATTTTACTGAATTGAATGGAGTGCAGAATCGGTAAATGCATAGTTATAATCACTGCAGAAGCTAAATGTTTAAATACGAAAAAAGGCGTCCCAGATGCTGTTAAAACGGGACAGAATTTCCTACCATAAAGTACGACTAATCCCGTATACTACGGAACTAATCCAAACCTACCAGCTTAGGATTTCTAAGGGCAGCTATTTAGGTTGGTTTGATTTGTTATACGCGTAATTCCATGTCTTTCATCGATGAAAGACTCGAAATTATAATAAAATTTCAGTCATGTATCTGAAAACCGATAAATGATAGAGAGGTACAGTGAATACAATGAAGAGAAGAAAGAAAGGACAAAAAATGGCCAGTTAGAGCATTTGCATTGTATTCTGGAGGTTTTGGGATCGCTTCCAGTGCTTGGCCACCCTGACCAAGGTTTTCCCAGGGTTTCTTCTTAGTTTATGATAATTCTCAATTTATAGAATTTTGCAACTGAACAAGCGTGAAAAGATTATATTTGTAACATCTTATAATAATCGAGAAAATAAGGAACGCTACTGACACAAAGTATTTTTGAAGTATTAATACTTAAATAAATGAAGTATTTTTTGCAATAGTATGGTCGGTGAGCGATAAATTACTCGAGAATGAGGAAGCAATTTTCTTATCTCCGTTTACGCTTTTCAATGCGTAATTTTTGTATCCTATTTTTACCAGTCGAATGTCCGAGAAAAAGTGAGGGGGAAGAAGAGAATTGCTCCTTCGCCCCCCCCCCCCCCCCTAATCGCCGCCCATGCATAGGACCTATATAATATATTGTTATACATTAAATACTCACTCGCGTTCATAAGGGGCACTACTGAATAAAAAAACAAAAACTACTTATATCTGGTGAAGGTTATTCTCTGATAGAGATAAAAACTAACCTACCCAATGTAAAATAAATTTCACTATGGGTATTTTTAAATATAATATTGTTTTTAAATTAAGGTTACATGTTGTTACTGTATTTTTATGTATTTGGACTGTATCTAATGCGGCTTTTGGCTGTTATATGATGTAAATATAAATAAATAAATAAACTAAGTAAATAATCCAGTTTTATAATATCTATTGACAGAATACTACACTGATATCGGAAAGACACTTCCGCATGAATCTAATGCATATGTAAAGAGAAGTCCTGCCTTCATATGCTTTAGTGTGGAGGATTAACTCACATTCTTTACGGAATTGTTCGTTTTATATGTAAAACCATGAAAGTTGGCAGTAATCTAAATTATAACAAACTAGTTTATTTTAACCGTTGTACGCATTCGCAAGGTGCACCCTGAGCCGCCATATTGAAAAATGGCCGCCCAAATTAGTTTTTTGTTATAAAGTTTGAGTAAATAGTTCTATTGTTATTTTCTTTAATTTTTCAAATGTAAATTACAACCAACTAGGTATCTTAAGCGTTCTGTACATAGCATGAACTCTGAACCCCTATACTGGAAAATAGCAGACAAAATCATTTTTTTAGTATACCTTTTGGGTGAATAAATCTATTGTAATCTTCATTTTCGTAAGTTGTTCATTATTTTTCAAGAGTAAATGTTAACGATCTAGCTGTTTTAAACGCAATAAAGCATAGACAGCATAAACTCTGAGCCGAAATATTGAAAAATAATCGACAAAATCAGTTTTTGGCTATTACTTTTGAATGAATTATCCTATTGTGATATTTTAAATTGTTCACCGTTTAATTTTCCACAGAAAAAGTACAAGCAATATTTTGGCTAAAACCATTAGTTTAACCAGAAAACCTAAATTATGCATTTTACAGAAATACTGTACACTTCTTGTAGAATTAATATTTAAAATTATCTACTCACTTATTTCAACAGAATTTTGTTGTTTTCTTTCATCCCTGTCTGTATTTTTCCAGGTCTTAAAGGAAGAGGATTTTTTTTTTTTTTAGTCCAGAGTTAGAGTTGTGGAACCTACTAGTAACCAGGTAGTAATATTTTTATTCACAAAATTCGTGTCACTGATACAGATACGTAAACTCTGCAAAGACACTGCTGTGTTTGTGTTCTGTGGTTTTCTTTCTGTTAATTGTTGTTTTCTTAGTTCAAACCAGGAACTGGTTTGTTAAATAAGTTAAATTAGTATTAGAACCAAGTATCATTTGGTACAGTTGATACATGCAATTTTTTTTAAGGATCGGCATTGTACATCCGAAGCAGTAGAAATTCTCGAGCCCAAGGGACACCAATCAAGTCTTTTATATTCTCTGAAAAACATGTTCAAAGGAAATGTCTGTCTTTCTGTTCCATCTTGGCTTATCAGTATCGTATGATCGTGTATCAACTTTTATCAGGAGACTTAGGTAACTGCAATTGCTCGTTTTCAATATAGTTCTTTTCTCTCAAGACCTTAGGCACCTGAAGCTCAGGCCGGGATAGGATGGGGAAAGGTTTGTGGAAGGTAGAAGGCCAAAGCGTATTTTGTAGGTACCATCCCGGTATTTGTCTGGTATGACAGTATGATCCCAGGACCTGTCAAATGTTAAGCCAATGCTCTACCACTGAGTCATGGCCGCTCGGTTTTCAATATGGAGGTCGAGAAACCATTCTGCCCATGGTTACAACGCTTAAAATGAATATGTAGTCACACACACGAAGTCTGACGACTTTCATATTTTTGAAGTAATAATTTGAAAAAAAAAAAAAAAAAAACGAAATCCGTTGATTAGTTGTCAAAGATAAAATGAATTGCATGGGCGGTAACAGAACTATGGCTAACGCCCGTGATTAGTTGTCAAGTTATAAGCAGAAAACTGGGTTTGGTCGCCATTTTCCAACGTTGCCCACAATGTTAAATATAACTATTTAGCCATATACAACAACTTTGTCGAGTTGTATGCTTTTAAATTAAATAATTTGCAAGAAGAATCATTGAAATCGGCTGATTAGTTCTCAAATTATAGGTGGAAATCTTATTTTGGCCGCCATTTTCCAATATGGCGCTCGCAACGCTCAACATATTTAACCATAAACAAAACAAAAAGCACTTATCAGGTTTTATGTTTGGAAAATGGTCTGGAAAAAGAATGTATGAAATCAATGGTCAGTTATCGAATTATAGCCAAAAACTGATTTTGGCCGCCATTTTTCAATATGGCTGTTCGAAAACCATTCCGATGATGCCTACAGTAACTATTTAGTCATAATCAACGAACTTGCCGAGTTTTATGCTTTTACATATAAAATGAACAATTTTAGACATATCCTCCGGACTATTCGATCAACATCCTATATGGGAGCTTCATAAAATTGAATATAATTACAGCACGAGTAAGAAAACCGCATTCATATTCTGCTGTATTCCGTTTGATCTACTAAGCTTTCTAATTCATACATGGAGAATTCGGGATTGGAAACCCTTACGAGGTTCATGAGTTTTCCTTTCCTATGAAGGAATGAACCTTCAGTGTACGGTACATTAAGGCGTTGGAGCAAGCTCATAATTTCCATCCACCTGGAGCCTGATGTCGGGACTGTCAATTTGACTACTATTGTACGCGACGTTGTCAAAGAGATAGTTGAAAGAAGTTTTTTCTTTGAACCAGCTGATATAACTTGCTACATTCATCTTCTCGTAGTAGCCTCCGCGCTTCTTGAACTGGAAAGCTCATAATGGTCCCTCCACAAAAACAAACAGATCCTGCATGTCATATTATTACCTTATTATGCACTCTCCCACACCCACAGATTGTCTCTCTGTCGAATGAAGTGTCGTTAGTCTCTATCTTGGTGACGTTCTGATTGGCGTTCAGCCAGTTTCATCTATGAAAATCATGTTTTCAAAGTCCATTGCAATTAATGTACAAAGGAAGTTACAACGCCACAAAACAATGTCTTGCTGTTCCAGTAAAACCTTTCGTCCGTTAAATCTCATTTGAAATCAAGCGCTGGAAGAACCACTGAAAGTGAAGTCGCTTTTCCGGAGAACTGACTTTCAGCATTGAGGGGAAGTAACCATTTTTCAAGTGTTGGAACATTTGCTCATGCATAATACCCATATATGTGTCTAACAATCGCTTCGTGATCTAAACTGGTGACAAGCTTCGGCTCTTGACGATGCTTTCCCAGAGTTCATAAGAGGATGATCTGAAAAGTTATCGGAATGACCCACAGATGGCACCACTAGTTCCAATAGATAAGTGGATAAAATGAGTTTATGGGCGGTAACAGCACTATGGCTTACGCCCGTCACGATAGTACCTTACCATTGTCAAGTCTAATCATAGCTGTTAAAACAATAAAAACATATAAAAGCTGAAGGTGTATGCTGGGGTCTTAATAAGGAGAGATATCTAAAGGAGAGATATCTAAAATATCTTAGGCTAGAAAATGAAATATACGTACTTAATTCAAATGACAAACAATGTGATCAAATCCACATATATTTATAATACATATGCCACGTAGCTTAACGTGCATAAAAACCATAACCAAATTAGTTGCTGAAGAATAACCATAATCCATGCATTATGAAGTAAATTCAGCATTTGTCACATATTACAGATGCAGTCATATCTTCTTTAGTTACTTAACATAGGTCCATTTTCAGAACTATGCAAGAACACTAGGTCAAACGCACGCTGAACATCCAGATTAAGACAAAACACATATTACGCATGCAAAATTATATACTTATATATAAAATATCCACCAACTTATGTAACCATATCTTTAATACTAGTATTATAATTTTCTTATCGTCTATAATTTAAGCACCCAAGCGTCGTAGTTACTATTTTGGGACAAATTATGTTTTTCCTTTTCGTTTCTCTTTTTTAACTAATGATTAGTTTCAATAATTTTGAAATGTAAATGTTGTTACATGAAAGAACGTATTTTCTGTAAAATTGTTTTCCTTTATTCAGTTCGTATTCATGTAATCAAATGTTAAAGAAATCGTTTACTATTATGACTAAAAAGAACTCATTTGAAACTCTTAAAACTGCCGCTTGCACAACAACTTCAAGGAAAAAGTCATATAGACGCTGTTAATTGTTTTGTCTCTTGGCGCCAGAGCGAGGCCTTCTGGCGGGGAGTGATTATTATGAACCATCATTTGATATAAACCTTATGAGCTTTCTCGCTAACGGCATGCGTGCGATTTTTGCGCCTCTCTCCCCCTCCTTTTGTTTTTCGTTCTTAGTTGCTGGACGAAATGATCAGGATCACGACGCTAAACCTTTGCTTAAGTGATTGAATTAAAAAAAAAAAACGTGCAAGAAAACGTTAAGTATCGCATGTATGCATGTGTATCGGAGGAAGAATGGAAAATACTTTCAACTTTGGAATAACGTATAAGTCGTGCTCCTCCTCCTTTTTTATTTGAAATTGCAGGGGGGGGGGGGGGGGAGTGCGTAGATTTCTTTTAAAGGATGTCAGTAACTTCGTCGTGCAATATACATGAGTGCTGGATGCTACTCTATTCCCGGTGCAATAATATTGCCGGCAGTGAATATTCTTGTGTTCTACGTTTATAACGGTGTTTTCCTTTTATGAAAAGAACAATCCATCAATTTCACTGACTATGTGTTGTTCGAGTCTGTGATTACGCCAGCGGCCCTGAAGTGAGATAGTGCATCGTAAAGATAGCGAGTTCTTATATATATATATATATATATATATATATATATATATATATACACATAGTGTCCATAAAGTCCGTTGTCACCCCGTTTATCTTTGAAACGACTGCGAATATGAGCAAACTACTACATGTTCAGCCAATAAATAAGTAACTTCAACGTGTGTATCTCCGAAACTTTAATCAGCAAAGTGTAACTGGAAAGACACTATTTAGTGGTTAAGGCATATGTACGTAGGAACACGCAGGAAAACTCATTGTCAGCAATTTGGAACCTCTTCACAATTTACATTCATCAGCAAACTCTTCATAAAGAAAATGTCTCGAAATGTTCCTAGCATGACAAAACGACTAATATAGCAGCTTACTTGTGGGTATGTTAGAAGTTCAAAAAGAATCATGACAACAACAGTTAGGTACAGATTTTGCTCTGTGAAGAACTTCTAGACCTCTTGCTGTCTGAGTGAAGAATAGAAGTTTCCTTTTAGAACTTTCATCTTACTGCCATTTGGAATATGGAACAATTTGAAATTCTAAGGTTCCCCAAATTATTTCTTGTGTCAAACCCGTTGACACTAGGTATCACTCGACCACTTTTGTCATTTGGCATTCTCACGTAGACCCTGACCTCCGTTTACTCCCCCTAGGGGACACGGAGTGGAACTTTTACAGCTAAAAATGTTAGCCCCTTAAAATAATGAAGGACGTATTTTTGCCTTTTTTTTAAATATTCCCAGTCGTTTTGAAGATACACAGAGTGGAAACGGACTTTATGGACACGAAATGTAACCGCCGCCATTTTGGATGGGGTCAACATAGCGATTTGAAACTTTCGGCAAAATATTTCTTTTGTCGAGACCTTTCAAACGATATATTACTCGACCCCTTTGCCATTTGAAATTTTCAAGTTGAGTACCCAAATTTGGGGTGTCTTAGGTGGAACTTTTATAGCTAAAAAGTCAAGCCCCTCAAAACAACCAAGGACGTGTTTTTGTGTTTGCTTATATGCGCAGTCGTTTCGAAGATATACGGGGTGGCAACGGACTTTATGGACACGAAATGTGACCGCCGCCAATTTGGATGGGGTCAACATGGCGACTTGAAACTTTCGGCAAAATATTTCTTTTGTGGAGACCTTTCAAACGATATATTACTCGACCCCCTTTGTCATTTGAAATTTTCAAGTTGACCCCTTAACCCCAATTTGGGGGGGGGGGTTGGGGTGGAACTTCTATAGCTCAAAATTCAAGCCCCTCAAAATAATGAAGGACGCGATTTTGCGTTTGCTCATATTCGCAGTCGTTTCGAAGATACACGGGGTGGCAACGGACTTTATCTTAGAAAGGTCAAATCGCCAGTACCCAACAACTTAATACCTTCTCATTTTTATGTTCTGCTGCAAACCTTAGTGAACGCTTATCTGTGTCAACCCGTGCACACGCCAGAAAAGTCTGTTGTTACATTTGGACCAGTTATTGAGAATTTCTGTGTCATCAAAAAACCAAACTATCTCCCATCTCGTCGCTCACAGGAACCTTTCCCTACCTAGTGCATCTGTGGAACGTTTTTTTTTTTCTTTCGAGTGTAACTATGACTTCAAAATTCATTACTCCTCGTTTCGAAACGTGCGTTAAAGTGATCGATTTGGACAACCCAGGGATAAAAACAAAACAGCTATTTTTTTTAAAAAACAAAAACAAAAAAAACAAGTTTTTTTTTGTTTAAACCAGTTTTTTTGTTTAGAGCTAGGTGCTTAGCAGGGAGACTAAATGTATACTCTGATAACTGCCATAAATTGTTGTATTTGTTCCACATGCGGACAACAATATTTTACTCTGTACTTATTCAATCACAACTCGAGTAAATATTAATTTTGCAAACTATAGACCTGATTTGCTTTCACCGACTTCTAATTTCCGACTGCGAATCAGTTGACCTGGACAATACGCGTGAGGTACCATACATCCACTGCAAAACGGGAAAGTACCGACATCAAGTCACCACGACGTAGAATATTATTATATTTCGGGGAAGACCCGATTCAGGTCGAGTCATCGCGACGTGGAATGTTATTGAATTTCGGGGAAGACCCGATTCGAAATAGTTTGAAGAAAGGAGATCGCACTCGTCTTTCAACGTTTCTTGCCGGATTTCGCTTCGAGAAAGAACCGATAGTAGATTAATTAAACAATATCTTGTCTACTGTTGATTTGGACCAAATACTGCATGAATATGAACCTTAAAAAATGTATTAATTTAAAAAATCAGTTTTTAGTTACATTTTATACCCAAATAACACATTTCTTCAGCAGACTTTTAAGAGTGGTGTCCTAACTCTTAACTGGATAAATACTTGTTATATACTATATAGTTGTATTTACTTAAACAGTCTTTTTTTTTTTACACCATCTGGTTTAAACCAGCCAACCATGGGTCAAAACCTGTGTGTGTGTGTCGATTTGGTCAAATCGCGTGTAAGTGCCCTAGTTATCCTATTTGTATTCAAAACCTAACCTTTCAGTAAGAGAAAGGGGAAGGCCTCGAAGTATATTCTGAAAACAGCGTGATATTGTTATATACACTTGTGTATTTTGGTGTTTCACTTTTTTTTTTTTTTTCAATATAGTGTCGTTGTTAAAATAATTAATTCTATCTGTTGCATGATGTTTCCTAATCACTTGATAGATAGATGCTGTTGACGGTACCAGGTGAATCCCATATTTCTCGAGGCCGCGATTCGGTACTTTTCCTCAGTTTCATTTTGTTTATCTGGCCCCGTTTTTGATACAGAGTTATCAATGCTATGAGTTACTAGGTAAGTTTATGCAACACGACTAGGTGATTACCGCTACTGGTACCGTGAAGGACTACAGTAAGTGCGTGTATAAGTAACTTGTGCATGTTTTGGTCCCAGATAAAGATCCTTCTTTGTAACCATTAGACCACGGGACTCGAAGCCTTTGTACCGGCGTACCTCCGTTTTGTCCGAACCACTCATTCACACGGAGTTAATTTTGAAGTGTTTTGGATATGTTTACTTTTCCTATACGAAACCAATAATCATAATTTGTGAAAGAATAGGGACGTCGGCAGGATTATTTCTGAGTGTATTCTTAGGGGTGCGTGTTATAAAGCAGATGTAGTCATCGCGTTAGCGTGTGTTGTAGAGTAGCTTTAGGTGATCATAGCAACGATTTTGGTGATAGACAGTCATTGGCTTTTTTTCTTTGTTGTTATTGTTTTACGTCAACATTATTCTTTTGGAATATTGGCTTTTTTTCTCTGGAAACATTATTTTACATCAACATTTTTATTGTTACTGAACTACTTTCTTTCTTCGGAGTTGTTACCCTATACCTTCACCCCATCATCTTGTATTTTTTATTTATTTATTTGGTGTGACACAATCGTCAACATTTACTTAAGGTCTCGAAAGCTGATTTCTTCGGGCAAAATGGACGTGGATGCTTTGGAAGTGATGAAAGCCGAGCTTGAGAAGCTCAGCGTTAATATCGAAAAGAAAACTGAAAATTCCAATTTGAAATTTGAAAATAAGTTCGACGTTTCCATTAATAATTTGGGAAACAAGCTCGATATTTTCGAAGTCGATATAAAGCGCGTTGAAGAACAGTGCCGCGCTACGTCCGTTGAGTTACGCCGAAGCGTTGAAGTGCAAGAAGCGAAAATTAATGATCTGAAGGAGTCATTAACGCGTGACTTAGCATTCAGGTCGACGATCGGCTTAAAGCGAATTATGAAGCCACCGAGAGGGCAATGGAAACCCAAATTAACACAATAGCAAAGAACTTGAAGCAAGAACTTGGCCTTTCTTTGAGTAATCAGTTCGAACAACATAGTGAAAATATTTCTCTTAAGTTAGATAGTATTGAGTATAGGATTTCCAGTAATACTAACAATGTTGCTTCTCTTACCGAACGTTGTGATGCATTTGAAATCTCCCAGGAGAGACAAATGACGTCTACCTTGAGCCGAGTCAAACTAGATTGCCAAGTTTAAATTGTTAAATGATAGGCTCATTAATGAGATAGAACGAACCAATCTTCGTGTCGTTGAAGTACACGAGAAATTATGCGTTGTTTGTGGAAAACAACATGAAACCTTAGCTAAATCTGTTGATAATATTCATGAGGCTAATAATGTTAAATATATTGAAACGAATGCTAGAGTTGTGCAGTACCAACACCAACTCGCACGGGTTGATTATAGTATGGGAAAGCTATGTGAGTCTTTTGATTTACAAAGTAGAAAGTTATGCAAAATATCTGACGTACAAGGTAGCAAGCAACGCGAAATTGATAATTTGCAGGAGCAGGTCGCGTCATTACACGAAGGTTTAAGGACAGCGTAAACTATCATAGTATCATAGTTTCAGACAGTCGAAGAGTAGCCGGCCGGAGTGCAAGAGGAATTCGATGATAGCGAAACCACTCCAAAACGGCCTTACCCCTATAAATGTTGTGACGTAAATTTTAATAATACACCAGCGCATGTAGCTTTAAATGTTCCTAATACGACTTCAGCTCAGGTAAATAATAATAAGCGTAAATTTGATGCCACAGCTTACGTGAACGACGATCCTCAGACATCTGATTGGTATTCGGATAATGATACAGATACTTTAGAGCCCAATCCATAATAATTTCGATTTGAAGTAGTCAGATATTAAACAATTTGTTCCTCAGGCGATGTGAATTCTACCACAGCTAGATCTTTCTTAAGGAACAGTTAATTAAGATTCTCCAACGTCCCACGCTCCAGGTATCTGAAGGTGGTGAGTCAAGTTTTAGCTAATCCAGCAAGTAGTTGGTTCCGAAAGATCAAGGATTCGATCCACACGTTCGAAGAATTTGAAACTGTGTTGTTGCGACAGTTCCACAATCCGGGTAATTACCAATAAACTATTGTCATGCAAATCTACACGTTTTAATACTAGTGTCCACAGATCAGTTTCCGAACTTGCCATCCAACAGTTCCACACGTTACGTGAACTCTGTCCGAAGGCGAGTGAATTTTCTATCATTAATGATGTAACACAAATGTTACCACTCAAGATACGTTCTGAGTTGATGATCAACCCACGGTACGAATACACCAATCTTTTTTCGCTCATTCAACGTATGGAAGCACTTTATGCTTCGAGTAGGCCCCAAGATGGTAGAGTGCCTCAAAATAAAGTGCCATGGGGCCAGCAGCGTACCAAAAATGATTGGAATGTGAACCAAATTGGAGTACTAGATACTTTTGATGATAGTAATGCTAACCACGGTCACGCTAATACCAGGCAATATCAAAATTCAAAAAGGGAACGGAATAAATCAAATAAGGGTAGAAAGTTTAGAAATCGGCATAGACGTTCACCCAAGAAGAAATTCCACCCCGACAGATCTCCTAATGGTTCCTACGATGGAAACGTGAACAATGGGAATCGGCGATTGAATGGTGATGACGGATACAATGAACGTGGACCACGCAACCCCCTAGGCCAACAATGCTCATTGGAAGATTTTCATAATGATCATTCAAATTCGAGGCGTGAAGAAGGAAGTCCACATCGTCGCTCTTTCTTCTTGTACCGGCAGGAAAACTAGACCACTACCGCAGTGGGTTATGCGGAGTTGGTACCACTCTTTCTTCAGACCCACCGTCTCTTCACCGTTCCTATCTAATCAGTCACCTCCACACGAATGTCTTTAATTGCGATTATTGCGAAAATGACTCAGATTGTGTAAGAGAAGTAGACGCACCTAAGAGAGATAAACGCTCTATCGAGCCCTTGAGAACTGATTGTTCCTTCAGCCGGTATGGCTGTCATTAATTGTCCATTAATGTTGTTGTTCTTTTAGATACCGGTAGTCAGACGTCCTTAATGTCTTTGTCCACATGGCGTGAAATCTCGCATGACGTGTCACGGCCAACCCACACCCCTGCACTCTAAGTGCAATTGGTTGACTTCTCAGAAAAGAAGAAGCGCCGCGTGAGAGGAAAGATTGTGGTCCCGATCCGCTTTAAGTTGATTAAAATAGCGGTGCAAGTTTTAGTTTTGGAAAATTTGAACGAGCAAGTTTTGCTTGGAATTGATGTCATCTCTCAATTGGCTATGCATTTGGATTTTCAAAATAAACGGGTCATTATGCGTTTCCAAGATTTGGTGGATTGCATTGATATTTTGTCTACTGAGCGCGAAGATGTGGGAAAACCCTGTGACATTGATGTCTGTGATGGTGAAGACGATGAGGAAGACCGTCATATCGATAGTTGTTCCGTTGTATTAGATGTTTGTAATGAACGGATGGAAAGCACTCAAGCTGACTCTGACAGTCAAAAACGTATCGCCTCAGTAGAAGAAATCGAAGTAGTAGTAGATAAAGCCGATATGTTAAATGATGAAGAAAAGTTGCAATTTACAACGTTTTAATGGAATGTAGGCAAGTTTTCACTAACTACCCAAGTTGCTGTAAAGGGATTGAATCCAGAATAAAGTTTGATACAGACGAACCAATTAAGGGACATATGTACTCTGTATCAGACAAACATAAGGATTTCGTAAGAAAAGAGATTAAGGATCTTCTCGCTTTAGGAATCATTGAAAATTGTGTTAGTCCTCATAATCACTCGCTCTGGATTGTCCCTAAAAAGGAGAATAAACTACGAACAGACAATTTGTTGTTGAAAATACGACGCGCTAATTATATGTTAAGTTTTGATTTTGTCATGTCTTATTTGCAGTGCCCTCTCCCCGAGGACTGTCGCTCGTTAACTGCGTTCACATTTGAAGGACAATTTCAGTTTAGCAAAGCCCCTTCAGATTTCGAAACTCTTCTTCAATCCTAAACGCAGCTTTACAGAAAATTTTAGGCCCTGAATTTCATTCCAAAATATTAAAATACGTAAATGATTGTGCTGTCGTATCAGCTACGTTTGAAGCTACATTTTCTTTCATCTTTTCTGGATAGTAATATTCAAGGAGACAAACTCAAGAAGATACTTTCACTAGTGACTGGAGTAGAATACTGTGTCCTCTACGCATATAGTTTAAATGAATAAAGCAAACCTCCCAACTTAGAGTGTTCAAATGTACTTTTGTAAAGTGTAAAGCCGAAATTAAATTTACACTATTGCTGTAAAGAAGTCTTCTATAATATACACAAGGATTATAAAACTGACGATATCCTATCGTGTGTTCTCAATACCCATAGGATCATTTCTTGTAAAATGAGTATAGGATTATATCATATGAAATATGTACGTAAACAATTAACTATCATGTGAGCATAAAAGATGATGTAATCATATCACGTTTCTATTCTATGAACACGGACATAAATTCATTTTGGGACGCGTGTGAAGTTATATTAACGTATTCCATCCTAAAGTTCCAAATGAAGTAGGCTCGTCCCCAGCACCTTTTTTTTTAGAAATCACACAACACAATATTCGCATTAATTAACAAATATAGAGAATTACGACAGAGGGTAGTGGTAATTATCAAACTGAGAAAAGCGTAGTTCTAGCTAACGGGCTTGTTTCAAAAAGATGGTCGATACATGCTAAAGAAAGGCCCACTAGTGAACAAGTAGTATCCAGAAAATTAAAAATAAGTTTTAGTTAACAGTTACTTACGGCCCTTGTATTTCCTTCATCCTTCGTCCTCTTAAGGGGCATTTTATTATATTTTTATCCAATATTTATACAAGATCTTCTAATAGCATTGATTAGTACTCTGCGGCCATATTTTTCGTTAACGAATAAACAACTCTCTCGCTTCCTACGTCATGCTCAAAACGAAGACGTTAGACGCTCGCAAGCTATCGCCAAAAACGTTAACGAACGGTCAGGAATACAAATCAAAGCGTCGTCAACGACTGAAGTTCGACGCTCGCACTCTGTCTAACGTAACGTCTGTTCGGGAATTGGCCCCCGTAAGTAGAGACTCAGTCTAGGGCGATCGCCCCGAATTAGGAGTTGGCTCACCCAAAAGATAGCAAAAACAAAGGGAAAGCTATCCCTGAAGGAGAGGTTCCCTTCCTACATGCTATAACCGAACACGAATTGGAAGACCTCGAAGAAGAATTTAAACTTGTAAGACAAGGATAATGTGAAGAGAGTAAAGTCCTTCAGTAAAAGGATTGATTACAAAATTAAAACGAAGCAAATATCAAATGATCCACGGTATTCCAAAGCCAGCACAGAGAAGCAACGGCGAGCATCATCCACGAAATAAAAACTGAGAAGAAGCAAACAAGAAGGAGGAAACAACATCATCTCCCATATCGGGATCACTTTGAAACGTAAGGCAACTCCACAGAACGCTAAGTCAGGGCTCGGTGGGAACATCCGAAAACGAAGAAAAGTTTAAGTACCCCTAAACTAGAACGGAAAAAGAGGGATAGGGAATCACCCCAAGAGAACCCTACCAAAAAGACGGAACACGGAAACGAAGAATCCGAAATGGATAGTCTGGAACTAATAAAGAAATCATCTAAAGCAGAAGGAAGGATAATAGAGCTAAAAGAACAAAATAGAGAAAGAAAGAAAACGAAGAACTGCATGAGAAAATTAACAAGGCGACAAGGATAGAAGCAAGGTTGGACTGCGTGGATAAGGAAAACTTGAAGCTGGAATGACAGTTTAACCAAGTACAGAATGAAAATATTGTTCTGTCAGTACAACTGGCGGAGATGAGAACCAGACTACAGGCACACGAAGAACGAAAACTTGAGATGAATGACCAAATCGGCAAATTACAGGAAGAGATTGGAACTATCAGACACCAAAATAGTACGTTAGAATCTAAAATCGAGGAATTAGGGAAGAATCGGGAAAGAAGATTGTACCATACACCCGATATACAGTTACCAACTTTTGCCAAGATGCTTAAATCCGACGAAAAAAAGTCAACTGCCATCCAAGACACAGATCTTTGAGTTTAATAAAGCTAAACAAAAACAGGTAATTCTGATTAAACCCCCCAAAAAAGATCAAACAATACGTGACTTACGTATGGAGATCATTAAAGTAATAGACAGAAAAGAAAGGATAAACTTTGAAATGAACCTAGCAAAAACAGCATTAATTTTCCAGCTTGCCACCAAAGAAGAAGAGGTCAAGTTTCTAAACCACCCGGAAGTAAAAGAGAAATTCAACTGCGATAGCCAAAAGAATAAACTTCCACAAATGATAATTTACAATGTGCCAAGCGAACTCAAAGAACATGAAGTGATAGAAGAACTTCCGCAAGAAATGTAAGATCGATGGAAGGTAAGATCGAAGATAAACTAACAAATGAAATCAAACACAAATTTAAAACGGGGCTAATAAATAAAAAGAGATACCAACTGGTCATTGTATTCCCTACAGAAGCACGACAATATCTGCTTAACTACAATAAATCAACATTCAATACGAGTCAACAAATATCAAGGAGTTTCGTTTGAACCAAAGTGCAACATCTGTGACGATAGTGTCGTAACAATGAACTACGATGGGCGCATTGTGGGAATACGGGACAAAAGAAACCTGAATGTCCAGATAAAGAAAACCCTGAAGTATGCATACCTTGCAAACTCAAAATCTAACCGCCATAAATCGCCCAGTAGAACAAGAAGATACAATAAAAACTTATACACTCATAATTTAAACAAAGATATAAATCTGTTCTCGGACTTTGTCCAAAAATAGTAATAAAACAAATTTCCTAACTATGAACAAAAATAAAATTGACTTAAAATTAGATAACCAGATAATTTTGCACTTTATAAACCCTGAATTGGTAACCTTCCCGCGAAAATTCGCGGAGGCTGTGGCTTTATATCATGATAGATTTAATCTTGAACACAAATAAACTGGCGGTCCCCCGAGAAGACGAGAATAAAGATTATCTCATAATTTATTATAGTATAAAGAGACACAATTGTAATTGCATTCATATTGTGTCCAGATAATTTTTTATCAGATCTAAATTCATTTCTTAAATTCTTACTACTTTACATGTGGAAACTGAAAGAAGAATACATATAAAAATCCCAGCTATCGGTATGGTCTCTGGTGGGCCCATCCAGAGAGCGTTGGGGAACTCTTCTCAAATTGGCAAACTAAAATAACTAAAACAGGATTTACCATGTTCACATGTGACACACACATAATTAATACATTCAATCAACTAGATAATAATGTGAAAGAGAAAAAAAAAACTACAAAGTGAGGATAAACGAATCTTAAGGAAGAAAAAGGAGAAGAAGAAGAGATGAAGGCATTCAGAACGCATCACAACTAAAGAAGAAAAAGGGATGAAAGACGTGGATACCAAAACTGCGAGGGCAAGTACGTTGAGCAAAAACGGAGGAGGAACGGAATACACAATTCCTTCCTTCCTTCCATGGAGAAGGATAACGAAAAGGAAGATCTTAAAATACCAAAAATGGAAGAAGAAAAATCTCCAATGAAAACCTCTGATTACCGGGAATGCCCATTTGACTACAGCAAATGTGAGGATGCGTACAGACTAGCGCGACTGGAGGAGCAGGGCTTCCTGGCTGCTGCTCTGAGAATTGTCGTCAGAAACATCCATCAATCTGGCAAAAATGTAACCTTTCCCACCATTGAGGAAATCGAAGGAATCCAACTAAGAACATACGGACTGTCAACTGACCCCGAAGAGTTGTTACAACTCATCGATAAAATATTTGAACGGAGAGAAGAAACTTTTAAGTTGGAGAGCGTGTACAGACAGTTCGTAATGGTTTATGGAAGGATCGCTTTCAATCCGCTAGAAGAGTTCCCTGGATGCTATGTCTTCATCAGGCATCCTTAGGTGAATAGCGACATCAAAATAGTGCAACTAAATGCACATAGAGCTAAAACCACGGTATTGGAGGCGAGAAATTTTGCCGAGGAAAACGAGGTAGACATCCTATGCCTCCAGGAGCCCTACTCGTTATACTGGAAAATACTAGGTAAGCCAGTAACATCGCAGGTAATTACACCTACTGAAAATCCAATGGTAGGAACAGTGATCTTCAAAAGGAATATGCGGCTGGATGTACTGACTCGTTCGAATCGAAGCGACAGCTGGGTTCAACGCCTCCTTATAACAACTACATATATAACATTTCTTTTAATAAATGTCTACTTTCAGTTTAGTTTAGAAACACAATTTTTCATTAATAAATTAGATTTAATTCTTAGTAAATTCAGGCACCAAAGCATCCTCATCGAGGGAGATGCAAACGCAAAGTCTCCGCTTTGGCACTGTCCCGCAATAGACGATAAAGGGAAGCAAGTCGAAGAGATAATACAATATCTCCAAGTCGTGAACAAAGAATGATTTCCTCCTACGCTTCAGGCCAGAGCTGGGGCGGAGCCTAACATAGATGTTACCATATCTCCAACAGCTTGGCGTGTCGGATCACTTATTGGAGGATGAGAGACAATAAGTAGCCATAACATGATAAATTTCAAACTTATAAAGGATACATCTACCCAACAGGAGGAAGAAGAAAATAGCTTTAATTACAACGTCAATGGAATAAACTGGGATAAATTCCGAAAAAGCTATTAAACTCCCTCAACTGACTCCAGACTGTGAACTGGACGAAACAACAAATAAAACTGAAGCAGGTATAATTAACGCAATCAGGGAATCCGTGCCTCCGGAGACATACAAAAATAAATCAAATAAAACGTGGTATTTTAAGTTAAAAAAGACTCAAAAGAAAATTCAGAACTGCTAGGAAAAGTTACCAAAAAGCAGGGAATCATGAACTCCGAACTAGAAGACTTGAAGGATATAGAACAGCCACACAACAATATTTAATATAATTAGGAACACATACAGTCCGACAAGTAAGTAATGAGACTGATTTTATTCTGACAAAACAGAGAATGCAAAATAGAAACCAATATGTGAGTTCGAGAGAGTAATCCTTCATCTACGACCTGGCAACACCGCATGGTCCCGCGTGAAGCACAACGGGAAATATGACGTCAGTACCAGCAGTAAGTGAAAGGCCTTTGTCACGCCAGCGTCATGGAGCAGAGGGCGAATATCAAGTTCTGTTTCAAACTCGGGAAAAGTGGCACAGAAACTGTTGAGTTGAAACTGCGGAGAGTGTATGGTGATACTTGTTTGTCTCGTGCACAGATATTTAGATGGTATGAACGTTTTAAAAGTGGTGTGGAATCGATTGACGATGAACCTCGGCCGGGTCGTCCAATTTCTTTTCGTAACGAGGACCTGATTGAAAAGGTCCGTGAATGTGTGCAAGAAGATCGTTGTGTGACTGTGAGAATGATGGAAGGTGACTTTGGTGTTAACAGGGAGACAATTCGTAAGATCTTAGTGGAAGATTTAGGCAAGAAGAAGGTCGCAGAGCGGTTTGTGCCACACTCATTATCTGATGAACAGAAACAAGCGCGTGTTGATTATGCCCGTGACATCATTGCAACTGCCCGTAGGAAGAAAAATTTCCTTCTGTCCATTGTTGCAGAAGACAGAATGTTGGTGTTTTCGTTATAATCCAGCTACTAAACGTCAGAGTGCCGAATGGAAGTCTGCAGATTCTCCAAAAGGAAAGAAACTTCGTCTCCAAAAGTCAAAAGTGAAGACAATGTTCATTTGTTTCTACGACAGTAAGGGTATCATTCATCATGAATTTGTACCAGAAGGTCACACAGTTAATGCTCAGTTTTATTTAGGTGTTTTGGAGCGTTTGTTGAAGAGAATACGTCGTGTTCGGCCTGAATACTCAACCCCAGGTAGCTGGTTCCTCCTTTATGACAACGTTCCAGCTCACCGAGCAGTACTTGTTGCGGAATATTTGGCCACAAAACAAGTGTGTGTGCTGAATCATCCCCCCTACTCACCAGATATGTCCCCCTGTGACTATTTCCTGTTCCCTAAGCTGAAATTGCCATTGAAAGGACGACTTTTCGACAGGGTTGAAGACATTCAAGCAGCTGTGACAGCGGCATTACGGGCCATACCACAAACTGAGTTGCAGAAGTCATTCCACTCCTTGTGTGATCGTGCCACTCGTTGTATTGATGCAGGAGGGATGTACTTCGAATAATAAACAGGTATTATTCAATTACTTTTGTTTGTTTCGTCAGAATAAAATCAGTCTCATTACTTAATTGTCGGACTGTGTATAGGAAATCAACCTGGAAAAATGTTACTGATAACAACTGGCAGTTGATCCCTGGGGTTTACCGTATAAGATTTGTATGAATAAAATTAAAACAAGAAGTCCATTTAATAGCTTAAAGAAAAAGGATAGCAGTTTTACCGAAAACTTGCACGAAACAACGAACATCCTGTTACATAACCTTTTCCCTAATGATAATGAACAAGATAATAATGACGAAAACAGACTAACACGAATAAATGCTGAAAATCCTCCAGAAATAAACGAGTTCACGCAAGGTCTAGAGACATTAAAAATAAAAAAGCTCCAGGATCAGATGCCATAAAAATGAAATATTCAAGAAACAAATTGACTTCTGGATCCCCTATTTGACTAAATCATTTAACCTATGTACAGATGAATCAAAATTTCCGGCCTCCTGGAAAACACCAAAATTTATACTACTACTAAAAGGAGATGATAAAGATAAAACTAAACCAAAACTAGGCCAATTTGGCTCTTAAATGTAATTAGTAAAATTTTTGAAAAGATTCTAACACGAAAAATACATGCAATAAGACCAAACATGTGAACTGCAATTCGGGTTTAGAAAAAAACAAGTCAACAGAGGATGCTCTGAATAAATTATGTTATAGCATTAACAGAATTAAATTAATACAAGTCAAATATATCTTGGGTATATTTTTCGATATTTCTGGCGCATTCGATAACCCCTGGTGGCCGGCCCTGCTGCAGCAATTAAAATACCTAAATCTACACCCAAAACTATGGCTCCTAGTAAAAAATTATTTCCATGATAGACGCTTCCGCAAATGAGGTCACTACGAAAACGCCAACGAAAGGATGTTCAGAGTAATCTGTCTTCGACCGGTCTTCTGGAATATAGCGTTCCAGCCGTGCTTTCAAGCTCTGAATGAATTAGATGATACAGATGCAGTGGTGGGGTATGCGGATGATCTCGCGGTTTTCACGTCCGGTAATAGCAGAAAAGAAATTGAAAACAAGGCAAACAACATTACGAAAGCTTTGGAGTTATGATGCCGAAACAATAAACTCTCTATCTCAGTCAATAAAACAAAACTAATGATCTTAAAGGAAAATAAGATCGCGGAAGAGGACCAATAATAAAAGTAAATAACTCTTCAATAAGAACGGAATTCTTTTAAATACCTCAGCGTTACGCTGATGAGAAACTAAATTTTAGTAAACATACTAAAGAAGCTGCAAGTAAAACTTTAAAAATATCAAATAAATTAATAACTCTAGCTCAGAGAGATCTAAGCATTCCATTACACATAATAAGGCTATACCATAACTCAATTATAAGATCCATAACATCCTACGGCGCAAGCGCCTGGGGTCATAGAATGATGGACGTGAGACTTGCATTGGAAACGGACAGAGCCCAGCGACGGATTCTCCTTCGACTCACTGGGGCCTTCCGAACTACTTCAACAGAAGCCCTCCAGGTTACTACTACGACCCCACCGATGCACCTTCAGGTAAAACTACAACTGGCTCAAATAGAACAATGAGAGAAGAGCAGCTGACATCGTAGGCAGAAGATTAACGGACAAAAGTCAATTAGACCAAACTATAATCGACATCTGGCAAGAAAGGTGGGACGTCTCTGATAAGGACCGTAGAGTTTACAACTTCTTTCCATCAATCCAAGAAAGGATAGATCTGGGTGGTCTTAAAATAACTGAAGGCCTAATGCATTTTATTTCAGGACACGGCCCTTACCGAGACAAATTAAAACTCCTAAACTCGTGGAATCAAACTTGTGCTTGAGGTGCCACGTCGTAGCTACACCAGAGCATGTAGTATTTCGCTGTCAGGACATCCAGAACATCGGGATAGAAGAAATTAGAGCTAAGGAACACAAATATAAACGAAACCTTAAGAAAACCTGAAAAAATACTAGTACTAAAACTAACAAAATCTCAAATTACCATTGGGAAAGATATGCGAATCGCTGAAAAACAACAACAACAAAAAAATAATAATAAAAAAAACATGAAGAAACAGCACATCAAATTCCAAAAAATAAAACATTAAGGAATAGTATGAATGACTGAAAAAAAGCCAGGAAGTCCGGGGAGCGAACTTAAATCCAAATCGCGGTGATGGGATCGTCTTACTTGTGTTATTCGTTTCGTTATGTTTCGTGTAATCATGGTCACGTCGTGGTGTGTTCGTGGGTGAATGTTCTTTTCATCAAGTCGATAATACAAATTTGTACCAAGTGTCATCCTGTAACCAAACGTAAAAATAGCACCAAACAAAATATTAAATATTACTATCGGCAAATAACAATAATAGTAAAACGTCAAAAACCTCGAACTCAGTGAGGCAGAACAAGACTAACCTACAAACAAACGTTTAAATAAATTACATTGCAGTAATAAAAAAAAAATGAAGTTTTTTCCATGCTTTTTGTTCTTTTTCATGTTTTTTCAATATTTTTTTTTTACACAGCAAGTATTTACTGCTTTACGCTGCAGACAATCAACGTAATCAGCAGGATTAGATATAAGCTTTCACACATTCATCCCAATTTACTATTGCTTTGTTTCCTGCACCTTACGAGGCAAATGATGGGATTATTTATGCATTCACTGCCACATTGCTTTACTTCCTATATCTTCTTCACTCTGACAAACAAAAGGAATCTAAGGATATATGGACTTTATGGACTGAAGTTATTTGGTATAGACTATGATAAAATACTAATAAAGCGTCAGGCAACTGAAGAAATATTTTGAGTTATAGGAAGAATTTAAGTTCCTAGAGATAATACAACTTCCAAGACATCTTTACTGTAAACTACAAAACTATGAATTCTTATGGAAATATTCTCTCATCCCATGTACAATACGTTAATTTCTAATTACGGTATTATTCAAGGACGATCATTTTTGATCATAATGTGAACTCCTCGAGCAATGGATAAAATTAAATTTATTCATAAAATTCAAAATAATTGGAAAAATTACGATTTAGCATATTTTTATTGTAAATTGTTCTGTGAAATGGAAATAAAACCGCCGCCATGTTTCAACAAGGATGAACAGAGTAACACCAACGAACACTGATGCAATATAATGCAATCTATGACGTCAATTGCGAAGTTATTCACCTTTGAGCAAATAGCTATACTTCTTGTGATGGGAACATCACCTTTCGACCTACATAATTTTCAGCGAAAAGTCAAGTCAGATCTCACCACACACACACATTTACAGCAATCCCGGAACAAACACGAATCACTATATAAGACCGATCAGCCATCATCTGGCCCCTTTAGTTCGACAGCAAGACCCTCCAGTCCGACAGCAAGAGCCAGAGCATCAACTATATTAAAGATTGCTGAAGAAGGAAGATATTTTTTAAATTATTTTTGAATATCTTATTCTTTTTGCTGTGAGATATTTAAAGGCTGTCTTAACATTGAATCTTCTCTTCATTCAACATCTAAACTTTCAAGTATGAATTGGGATCTGTCTTATATTGTGATTTCTAGCGCCTAACATAGGCTAGGCTATCTAAGTGTCACCTCAAGAATAATATTTGCTCAAAGTTAAATAACTTCGCTAAAATCCGTTTATTCTGTCCATCGTTAAGAAACGTGGTGTGTCAAAATGTAATCATGTTACGTTCAATTAACTCGGTAACAAACCCCTTTTTGTATCCAAGCAGTTCTCATGTTTAGCTGAGCTTCATTATGTTAAAACCAAAATTAAGCCTCTACCATCTGATATTTAAAGTTAACGCCCATAATGAACTCCCAGAGTTTACCACGTATTTCACATTAAATAATCTTCGATGAACGTCAAAATAAAACCCCTCGTAACTGTAGTTTTTTTTTCTACCATCTTTAGAACGTTTATCAAAACACCAATGTGAACAGAGTTGATCTTTTACGGCCGTTCATATGGTGAAAGGTCACCAACTTTGAACCAAGTTCGAATACGGTATGTTTCCCGGCTTTTCAAAATTTTAACCCATTTTTTTGTTGTAAATTTCGCTTTAAAATTAGACAAAATGCACTTTTGGAGGAAAAGAACAGCTACACTTGCTGCTGATTTGACAACACTACAAATACGGTCTCAAATTCCGAAAGATTTCCGAAATTTAGTTTTCCACCGGAAAATGAAGAACTTTTTCGTCAATCATTGCAAAAATGTTCTGAGATAATAACAGACTACTGGAAATTTTCCGAGTTTTGTTCCTTAGTACAGAACAATGCAATAAACTTTTTAGCCGCTGCTATCTCAGAAGTTGGATAAAACTTCAAATTTAAAATTGAACTCAAAGACCGAACTATGAAGTTCACAGTAATTTTGTAACAACATTTTTTTTCTCTCAAAACCAAAGAACCCGTTAAAATTCTAAAATGAACAATTCTACGGGAAGTGTAGGGATTACCCCGGATTCAAACGCGGAACCTAAGGATAGCAATGTTAATGTGTTATCCAATGTGTATGTGAACGCGATAACATCACGCAGAACGAAGAAGCGTTCACACAACTTCAACATACACACACACATACAACGGAAAGAAAACAGATATGCTTTGCTCAACAAGAAGTACGTGTCTTCCGCATCAACAAAGCATTCACACAGAGAAAAAAAAGCATATAAAACACAACGCTATGTTAGTACATTTTACGTAGGTTTTCGAACCCAAGACTTTCAAATCCAGAACATGGAAATGCAAATTCCGTGTTTTGCTATAGAGGCAAATTTTCAAGTGCAAAATAAATTTAATCTGGACATATTCTTTAAACAGCAATTCTATTGCGTCACCACGTCGAAGTCCAATAGAGTTTGGTACACCGCGATTTAAATGTAAGAGAAACTGAAAATGGAGACGCGCTATGTGAAACCTAAACGTATTAATTGTATCAAGCGATACAATGACATCTGTTTAAAGATTGTACTTCTCCTATTAAATTATTTAATTCGAAACTATTCCAAATTTTGCTCAATTATAAAATAAATTACAACCAACAGTAAATTTTAAATATAATTTCATATAAGCTGTGTGCAACATTTTGAGACAATGCTTTATGCAATATTTTCGAACCGTGCGCAAAGCCGATTTCCAAATATAATCACCTGAATATGACAAATTTTGCTATGTAAAGTGCATGCCTGTCATAAATCTATTTGTCAAGAACATTGAAACTTACTAAAAATCGACTTGTGAGGGGAACGAATATAATCTATTCATATGGAAAACTAAGTTTTAGTTTGGGGGAAAGGCATTTCTATTGTCCTACTCCTATCTAGATGGATGGGGTATTCATCCACCGTACATAGATACAATGTGGAGAACCCAGTTATTTTTCTTTTAAGTTTTAGGATGATGAAGCCATAACGATACACACTGAGAGTAAACCGCAAAGCGACAGCACGTAACGTTATATGTTTGAGACAATGCGATTTATGTTCGATTTCATTCTTAGGCACCAAAATATTCAACGACGATTTTAGTATGTAAGAATTTAACTATTGAAAATAGTTTTGTGCATTTAGTTTTAAGGAACCCCATGTTGCAGAGCGCATGGAGCGAATTTAGTATGTAAGATAATCGATGAAATAACATAACAACAACAAAACGGCAAAAATAGGAAAATGAAATCTATTCTATGATTGACATCAATTTTATAATAATATATGAATTATAGGCCGAATTTATGAACAATAAATAAAAATAAAACACATGTGACTTTGAATTCAAAGAAATAATATTGCAATATAAATGATACCATTGATAAATGATACCATTAATAATAATTTTTCTACGAAAAAATAAATAAATAAAGATTGAAATTGTGGTCATGTTTAAAATTTAACATCATAATTTGTGCCACGTCTGTAAGATCTAGACAAAACATGACAGTGCATGCGTAGAATTAAAATCAACTATTATCATTGCTAATATTCCGTTCGATAGAGTTTGAGAACAGGGTTTTAGAAAGAAAAACAAATATTACATTAATTGTACCATATATATTATAAATGTTAAATACTAATCACAATGTCTTAAAATGTTTTATGTTTTTTCTTTGTTAAAAAAAAGAAATAAATAAACAAACGTAACAAACAATCCCCCACAAAAATGGGTAACATGCGTCTGAATTACATGCGGATGTCAGACTCAAAAGAAGTGTCCCGCACTAACCTCTTTGAACAATATAGAAGACCACAGGAATGATCGGACAGCTGGAACAGTGAGTGATCCGAGTATTCCTAGGGACGGCCTGTCCCATATCAGGAAGGACAAATTTGTCTGTGATGTACTATATATATATATATAGTACATCATGGTATATATATATATATAAAGCCG
>JAGDQP010019479.1:9083-34799 GCA_022664845.1 Lepisma saccharinum
AATGAACCCTTTTTACAACAGGAAAGAAAATCATGAAAATGTGTATAGTGCTTGGCCTCAAGAACAAGGAGTGAAATGAAAACAGGATTAATAATATCCCATATGTAGATTAGTACTTTTTATGGACCCAGTAACTAGTTCGTACTCTAGTTATAAAATTGAAGAAAAAGAAATGGAAAACATACATACCTATACAACACTGAAAAAAAAAACATACATCTAGGCACTATGAGTAATTCTGCTATCATAAACTATGATTCTTCTATTGGAGATAAAGATCTTCAGCAATTTTCATCGACCATTCTTGCTGAAGTACGAAGCGAGAATCTTTTCCACTGATACTACAAAATTTTAGCCATTTTCTTTACATCCTGGTTCAGGTGGCTTTTAATTCCATACTGTTGCTATGCTGAATAGAAATTTAAAATAAGAAAAAAATAATAAAACCTGTAAATAGCAGATGTGTGCTACAGAACATAGTACGTGAGGCTGTGAACAGCGCATTATGTTTCAGTTATCACGTAGATTGCAAGCACAGCGACCAAGTGTCTGAAATCTGTACATAGGAAGTTAAAAAAAAGAGGGTGTGACACAGAACACGGTCTGCAATAGAACTTGAGGTAGCTAGAAAAGTAGTAAACATGGCTTCAGACCCCGCAGATCATTTACAGTATGCGATTATAGTACTTTTAATTGCCTAGGAAATAGGGAGAGAGAGAGAACATACGTTCTAGTTACGAAGATGCGTACACAGAATATCGGGTATAGACTTACAAGAGCAAGGTTTTTTTTTTGTTTTTTTTTTTCGAATAACCTAATACAAAACCATATTGCTCCTAAAAATACTTAATTTCCATATGGCCATTACCAGCACATTCACATATTGACTTGCTACGAGGTTCGCTATACAAATGATCCAGAATATTATTATTGTAACTGATAAAATACCATGAGCTACAATTTACGTGAAAATTAAAAAAAAAAAAAAAAAACTGGTGGAAGCTCACAGTTGAGGAAAGCTGCTGTAGGCAAAAACTTTTTTTCAGTAAGTAGATTAAAGCTGAAAAGGGATCGGTATGCTTGTAGACAAAATGTCTTTCACATCAAACAATATACCGTGATTGGGTGACGAGCCAGTTCGATGATACTCGATTGTGCCCGATGGTGATTTTACCCTTTCTGCTTGATAAGTGCGTTTGCACGATCTTTTCTCCGAAAAAAAAAAAAATACGTCCGAGCATGTCTGGTGACAAAAATGCTTCTGCCTGAAGTAATTTCGCTGTACCAATCTGCGGTTATGCTACATTAAATGAAGTACGAAAGAAATCAATATGAACAGTTACATAGTTGTGCAAAAATCATTACGGATCATCGTCCTTCGGTTTACGATCTTTGAAATCTCGTGAGGCAAATAACAATATTGCAATTTTGGAAAGTTGCAGAGCTGAACTCTGTAATACCGGTACAAATATTTCAGAACAAAAAAGAAGGGTAAGTATAGACTATTTCAAGGTCTTCAGGTGACAAATGCAACCTGCGATATTTCGTGTAGTTTTCTTTGGAAGAGAGAAAATGTTAAGAGGCGTGTTTTCGCCCTGTAACATCGGAGGAAAAATCAGTAATTGCTATTTATGATGCAAGAACAAAGGATTACAGTTATTACTTTTGAAACGCAAAGTATTTTCACCGAGTTGATTTACCCTCAGCAGTCACTCACGCCAAGGTGAAGAGTTCCTTTCCTTCATCAACATCCTTCTCCCCGAGTCTTTGTTCCGCAACACCTGTACTGTCCCCAGAAAATGGAAGCGGAGGAAACGGGCTTGACTGATTTGGCAATGAATCATTTAGGAATCGCCTCGCAAAAAGTACGTAATACCTAGGACAATTACAGATCATAAAGATATACGGGGTGTTAAGAAAATGCGTGCACCAACTTGGCAAGCGAATACATCACACCACAACAAGAACACAGTTATGAACGTGAGTACCGAATACTTCCGAGTCCAATTAATGAACCATTGTATATAAAACATACATTTTTCGGTAAGGCAGAAATTATACATTAAAGTACATTACTGGAAGTTGATTAGTATCAAGAAATTATATCTTAGACGTTGATTTTTAAGCTAGACTGTGTTGCCAACTTGTAATCAAATCACATCTTTCTGATGGCATTATCAAATAAGTTGGTTTATTCAGTACCCGGTATCTATTCTTGAGGTAAACAAGAAGGTCCTCAGATATCAACATGACACCGCCTCCCCCCCCGCGCCCCCCCTGCGGCCTCAATTGATTTTGATTTCTCCCCACTTCCTGTCATTCCAAAAAAAAGCATTTTTTTTGCCCCAACTCGCAGCTTCTCACACCGAGACAAGCTCTTGAGCCCCGAGGGCTATCGACAATTTCAAAGTAAAACTTGATACAACTTCTTTCCAATGTTGTCAAATGTCCGTGTACACGTTTCTTGTGCTCTCTCTCGTGTGATTGATTGAATTCTGTTTAGTTTTGCAGAAGTAAACGAATCCTGCTCTGTTTTACATCATACATCAGTTGTGAACTGTCTGAGGAAGGGCATCTTGGGAAGAGGCTGAAACTGTTACGGGTGTTTAAGTTTTTAATAAATGCTAGTGATAGCCTCGTCAGCGAATTCTTTAAGTATAATATTGATCTTCGGAAACAGAAAGCGATAGTGAATTGGTAAATGCCACCCGAATGCTGTAGAACTTACCAAGGTTCTGCTGGATGATGCACAGCGTTATGACAATCTCCAAGTTAGGGCCGAGCTTCAACTGGACAGCAAAAGGACGAAGACAAAATATGTCGAACTTGATTTACGATTATCTGCCTCAGTGGCACAATATGAGCAAGACAAAAATATTGAAAGGGTTCTTAGACACTTGGGCTATATGCTCAAATTACAGTAATCGGGGAGCTCCAACACAACGAGGACAATGTGCACTTAGCACAGATACCATAAGATACAAGTATTTTTTTCATTATTCTTAGTAATACACTCATATGGCGTAAACAGGGTGGATGGACGTTTTATTACACATGCATGAGGACAATGTGTACTTCGCACTGAAACCAAGTGACAAGGCTCCTTTTGGAGCTACCTTGGGGTATTGGCTGAATGGTATGTGCTGAAAATAATTATTCCGTTTTTTCTATACTCTTAGATGTAAGTCATATTATTCCATCCGTCCTGCTTTCGTTATTATTATTACTACTAGTTGGACTCTAATAGTGATATCAAATGTGGACTAATGTTTTGTGCGTCTCCTTTTATTTCATTTGTACTTATTTGAAACAGAAGGCTAGTGTTGTATACGCCCATGGTTATTATTATTATCATAGTTATTACAATACTTTATTTTAATTTTAATTCATTTCGAATTTATTAGACTAATTAATCGGCTCTGAACTGTGATTACCAAATAGGACTTGTTCTTAGGTGACATATGCTCTTAATATGGAATTTAATTGAATTTATTGATGGCTTTTAGGCATCTAAGGCTCAGGCTGAGATAGGGGAGGGGAAAGGATTCGAGAGAGTGTCGGCCAGGGCCAATGTTGAACGTGTCATCCCGGCATTTGCCTGGTGTGACAGAAAAAGAACTGGAAAAAACTCAGTCAGCATGGTCGGCCACTGGGATCGAACCCAGCACTACCAATGGGCTACGGCGTCTCAGTTCTTAATATGGAGTAAGCTAGGCAGATGTGAATTTATAGTTTGATTACATATGGCAACACCGCAATCTGAGCGCGAGTTGAGAAAATATTACAAACGCCGAAAACGCCCAAGGGCTGGGGACTGCGAGTTGGGATGACCCCTATGATCTTTGATAGTTTATCTCCAGGACTGCTTCCCAACGTTGTCAGCGGACTCAATATTTTCCCACCTCATTCAAATGTTTAATTTCCAGGTTTCACGGCTTTCGCTTATTTTAAAATTAGCTTTCTTTTTTCTCCCAAATAGGAGAATATCATCTTTGGAGATTTCTTCTTCCTTCCTAATTTTGTGCCGTAAGTAGTAGTTACATTATAAGAATTTGTTCCTATTTACGTAGTGACAACAGTGCTTTAAATAAATTCAACCAATACTTACCTCATGTGATCTGTCCGTTTATAACTTACAAATTCCAGCTGTTTAAGTTCATATTATTATTATTATTTCGTGTTGATAGTTGGTAATTTGACATAGATTTAAATTTTGTAGTTTATATATAAAGGGTGGACGGATTATCTACGAAACGTAAGCGCGCACGCGGCAGGCCACGGGACCTACGATCACGGCAACGCCGCGCTTACGCTTCATAGATAATTAATTAGTTACAAACATCCCTGGAGCTATCTATATATGGAAGGTAATGTCTGTGTGTTTGTATGTTTGAACACGATACAAATCTACATTCGCTTGATTTCAACCAAATTCTTCATACGAATACGGAGAAGTTAGGTCCAGACGCAGAAGTTAGAGGCATTTGAAGTCACCGGAAGTGACTGTCTCGCGATCTAATTAATAAAAACAGTAATTTCATTGTTTATAACAATGCAATAAATACATTGTTTCCATTTTTAAGTCACGGAAATAAATAAATAGTTTAGATTTTTAAATTAAAATTTTGATTGTTGTAGAAGTAGTAGTATCAGTAGTAGTAGTATTACGATTATTAGTACTGCCAACGTATTTTACTCACCGCGCACCAACGGGCGGGGCGGGTACTTTGGCTAGGTTTATACATATAGTTAATTCTGAAAACGGCAGAAAATGTTGCTTACTGCTAATGTTGCTAAATTCTTATTCTAATGTTAACATTTCACAAAAACTAGAAACCTTCTCGTAGACAACAAAGGATGTTCAATAGCTTTCCAAGAATGACAGGTTTTACGCCATGGGATCGCATTACACTGACAGAAAGGATGAGACCGCTGCAATTTAGATCTGAAATGTGATAGCAAGGACGTTTAGCTTTGGTTTCAAGAATATTTAGTTAATTGCACACATGACACACAGAATTCAGTGACGTAAACTGGAAAATATATTAAATAAATTTCTCATTTCCGGACATACAAGTAAGTATATGGACATTTTATGTTCCTTTCAAGGTAAGGAATAACCACATGTAAGTCTAACTCCACATTTCCTAAGCCATACCCAAACACTAGGAAAACAGAGTTTCATAATAACTCACAGTTCCAACAGGAAAATCTCGTGTATGGTTACTATTGGATCGAATAAACCGATGTATAGTAATTTAAGAAAAGAAAAGTGTTAACTCAATCTCCGCCAAATTTGACGAAAGGCTTTAAATAAAATTCAAAATCAAATCAAGTGTTAACTTTGAAAATAGCTACTTTTTCGCGGGGCTACCTATTTTCTTGTAATAAATCAACTTCAATATCATACCTTAATGTACAATTTCTAACTTATCGAAACATTTCTTTATAATCTTTTCTGTATTGTATACTTTCCGGTTAGTTTAGTCTTCTTCCAGTTTTACTCCTCCCATAGATAAGTAATGAAACGTACACCGTATGTCCGTTAGGTTAGTGGTAGAATGATGGCTTAGTATTCGAAAAAATGCCTGATCAGGTTTCAAGTTTTTTCCAGGCCTTTTCATCAGTCACACACGGCTAAAGACAGGATGGTACATTCAAATTAGGCCCTGGCTAATTTCCTTCTCTCATTCTCGTCCCTATCCAACCTATCCCGGCATAGATGTCTCAAGGCGATAAATACAACACAATTCAGTTCTTAAAGTATTCTGTCCCACCCCTAGATCTCAACACTCGTGTCAGACTTTTCCAGTTGCAATGTTTAATTTGTGGTTGCCTTTTCTCTTCTTTCTTTCTTTTCTTTTTTAACAAATGCAAAGGATCTGTTCAATCTACAGCAGCACTACACGACATTTTAGCAAAATGGTAATGCAACTTCATCTAACCGTATCGAAGATAAATCTCAAAAGATATCGTAATAACTAACATGGTTGCTTCCATGTCGTGATAAGATATACACAGAATACAATATGCTGACAAGGCGTGAACACATAATAAGATAACAAACAGAGTTTCGTACGAGTTTCGATGCCATCTTCATCCGACACAGCACCTCTGAGGAAGATTGCTGTTACGGCATCGAAACTGTTACGAACCTCTGCTTTTATCTCAGGGTCAGTTCTACAATCGACCGCTAAAATTCTAGTCAGCGCTAAGTTGAGGACAAGTCTGATTTTGGCCAATGAGAGTTGGCCTACGCTTAGTGCAGCCTAAAAGTTTAGCGGTCGATTGTAGAACTGACCCTTATTGTGTGTTCACGCTTAGTCAGCACTGTGTTGTTTGTATATCTCAAACAAAGAAAGAGACTTGTAGATGAATCAACTGCAATTTCTAAATACCGGCTTTTCAAATTACATTTGCTACTGCCGTAAACTCTAAATAATTGTGAAATGCTACTAAATAATAGTTAGAAACGTTTTATTAATTTAAGGTAAACTACTACCATGAACCACAGATGTCTAAATGATATAAATTAATTGAAAACTCCAAGAATTAATTCAACTCAGCAATTGATACAAATACTTTGTTCAAGTCCACAAAGGCCATAAATACACTTCCCTTCCTCTATACATCTCTCATCTATAGCTCGGATCCGATCGATCTTTATTCCATTCAATACTGCCTATCAGTTGCATCCATCGTTGTTATTTTACTCTTCTCCTTCACGATGCTTTCAACAATGGTGTTCTCGTAAACGACGATCCAACTAAGTTTCCTTCCTCTTGAAATCAACCATTCTCTCCGCTGCTTTCTTATTTACAACACTTATGCAGCCAGTTGGTTTTTCTCTCTCCTCAATGTTTTTTTTTTCTTATTTTTTTTTACAATCTATTCTCTTTCTTTCATCGTTCTTCCTGGAGTCCACGTTTCAGCTCTCCTGGAGTCCACGCAAAACATTTACTCAATCTAGTCTTGATGTAGTTTGTATTTCTCGGCGTTGGTTGTTCCCTAAGGTTCAAGCCCGTTAAAGTCTCAACGATAAGTTCCCTCGGCATACCTCTGAAGGAAAGGGATGGTTATAATAGCGGCCAGAGCATTAGTCTAGCTCCTATACTAACATTCTCCAGGGAAAACCACAACATCTTGGAAAACCTTTTAGTCAATACATGGCTGACCAGAGATCCCAAATATGCATGCTTCCCCTGTGCCGTTTAGAAGTCCTCGACCGCAATCACAAGACCACCGGAATTGGATCTCATCTCTCTGATCTGATACATTTTTTAAATATTAACGTCCTAAACAAGCTTCTAAGGATGGAACCTACAGTTTTTTATATTATTATTATTATTATTAAAGGGAGCTTTGAACCACAGTGTTTGATTAGTTCCACACCCGGTTTAAACAAGCAAAGCGAATGTGTAAACCATTTGGCCATGGCGGGAGGAAAGAAATACACTTCCCTTTTAGTACATAACTTAGTCACGATTCTTCTCCTCCTACATATGTAGTTCTTACCGTTCATTTGGTATTCATAAAGTTATAGTTCCAACTATTTTAGGCTGGAAACATGTTCTAATTTTCTTATTCAATTTGAAAAGGGACTTGTCCTAGTTAACCTGGTTCGTCACCTTCTCTTCAGTTTTCCTTTCCTCCTCTTAAATTTTACATCATCTTATATTGTTTCATTTTTCACAAGAGTATACGATTATAAAATTTACCTCAAACTGCAAGCTAACCACGCGATCCAGGAAAATGGTTGTTACGCCAGGAGTCAGTATACGGATAGGGCAAACGAAAAAGAGTTAGAAGAAAAATACTTCTACGAATAGACTCGTATCGTAACAAAGAAACCCGTGAATACACTGCAATGAAAGCCAAGGCATCGAATTCATTCTGTGAAGGAGCTACGGATCTTTACAGGTAAAATACTAGTGTGTATTACAAACAGCCACGAACACAGTTATGCCATATGTGATAAGCGGTAATAGAAGGAAGCCCCGATTCTCACTAAACCTGAAGACTCGAGTAGTACCGTGGGAGATGAACAAATACAATAAAACTCTCGAGCTAAAAATGTGAAACAGATTATTTCCTAAAAATAATTTAACCAAAGTTTCATAGATATTGCTACATTATTTAATCGAATAATCAGGGTTGTCACAGAATAATAACTTTCCTGAATCTCCCTGACATTTTCGTTTTTTTTTTTTTTTTTTTTGATCATCGACAATCTGGTTTTGAGAACTACATTAAAAAAAAACTTTTTACAGGTCTCCATCACTCTCATAAAGCCCAACTTGCTCCTTTATTTTCATGTTTCTTCAATGAATATTCATAAATCACAACAATACATTGTAACAGAGAACGCATGTTGTTAACAATATGACAAGTATAAAGTCTATAATACATAATCAACTATCAGACTGGTAACAATGGGTCTATTTTCTTCCCACTTGTTTTAATAGAAACAGCAATGGCTGCGTACAAGCATGAAAAAACTACGATTCGTATACTCTCACAGAGTCCTCTGGAACTTCTAATGATGTGGAAAATTAGATTTATCAAGAGTATACAATACCTGTGAGGCCCATGTTCGTTGTTTTTCTCTTTAATCAAAAACTAATGATTTTTCCGAAAAAGTGAAAAATAAGAGAAAAAATAAATTATTTCCTGTAATTAGAGCAAAAGAATTCCTGTAATTAATTGCAACTATTCTGTGAAAAATAATGAATTTAACTGTAATTAATTACTAATTTATTAGACTAAATACTCTCCACGAAATTTAGAGTAACTAATCGTTTTATCACTCTAAATACCGGTACAATAAAGTAATAGAATTCTTCGTCGGTTTTCCCCCTCACTTTTTCGATAAAGCTATTACTTTTTCAGTAAATGGACAAATACAACAGAAGGCCTCACAGGCATTATATACTCTTAAGTGCTTCAGGATACAATAAATAAAATACAGGGGAGTAAGAATTATAGACTGATTTCTCATAGAACTTATTTTTATTATTACTGTATTATCTTTATCGTCTTTCAATTCTTCGAAAATTTGTCTTCAGAACACTGCTGTTTTGCCCTTTATGTCACTGTTTCACTTACCTATAATTTCCTTCTGTTTACCGTAAGGAAGAAAACAACCTTACCATACCACACCTATTCGTGTCCACACCACATTATTTGTGGACGATTTCCCTAACTTTCATAATATTCTGGAACAAATTTCCCTGATCATCTTAATGAAGCAGAATGAAGCTAATTAATTTGTTTGCATTACGAAAATCAAAAGGTAATTTTCCTTCTCATTCCACACTTGTTCTTTGAATTTCCCTGACTTTTGGCAGCTCTGAGATTCTCCCTGACTTCCCCTCGCCAAGATCAAATTCACCAACCTTCAAGGTCTGCGACAACAATGCAATTCATCATATTCAAATTACTATCTTGTGAACTTCATAATATTTTTGGGCACTGCAGTACATCAGTTTACAACAATCTCTCATCTGTCCGTGGGAGAAGGGGAAGGCACACGGCCTGACAATCATCTCACGGTACCATCCTAGCATTCATTTTACCAAGTATGCAAACGAAAGACTTCACTAAAAAACCTACTGTATTTTGGAAGCTTCACATCCCGCCCTCTTCAGAGGAATACGAATTCAATGCCGTTGTTTCTCTCACTACATATTGGCATTACTACGTCCCTGTCTGCAATGAAATATTCAGTGTGCTTAAGATTTCACAACGGATAGCTTTTCCAATATCCTTCAGAACACCAGTCGTAATAAGAGCAATAACTGTGAAAACAACAACCTGACATTAAGGAATATTACTATTTCCATATGTCGCGATATTGAAAGTAACCATTCTCACTCTTTTACCAAACGAGAGAAGGTAAATAATTTGTGACTGCAAAATGCGTCCATATCGCATGCACTTGTATCAAGACACCAACCCACCCTCTAAAACACTTGGAGTCTGAAAAAGAGAATGCTGAAAAGGATATAATAATGCAGACTAAAAGTAGATGTTGATTTTCAAACCACATCCCCTTCTGACAGTTTGCTCAGGTATATTGATTGTATAGTTATCTTATGCTGTCCTTGATTCTTGCACGTCTTTACATATACCAAATTTAGAGTAATATATTTCACAAGGTTGGCCTTCTGGAACAACATACCCTCAGCATTTCATTTAAGTATCACCCCCCTCCCCCCAAGCTACACAACTGTTATTACACTAAGATATCCATGTTTGTGTAAAATGTAACTAAGCAACACCTGCGATAAAAATACGATGGTAAAACGCGCGTTTATAGGGAGAAAATTACAGCTACCAACAAGTGACAAAAACAATAAAGGAACGAAAGCTCTTGCGTACTGCTTATTTTCCATGGATAAACAGTTAACTGTTAGTGCCTGTCAAAGTAAAATGGAACGAATGCAGTTGCATTGCATACTTACGCAGATTCTTCAACATTAGATAAACAACCAATATTTCAGCTTTGGCACAGGTTACAATGGTCTTTGTTTCAGCTCATTGCGCTTGTTGATTGGATTCTCATAACTACCTAAACGAGCTGGTGAGCTTCTAAGGACGAGACCTACAGTTTGTGTGTGTGTGTTAAATGGGTTCCGAATAGCACACAAATACAGGACTTGAAACCATGACCACGTGCACAAAAAGCAAGCATACACGAGGATAATAGAATAGTGGAATGCAAACAATAAAGCTATATAGAAATTATATTTATTTTTAACGAAACCAGCTATAATTTGACTCTCATGGGCTGTTTACTACCACAGACAACCATAAAGCATCCAATATTCTATTCCACAACTCATCGGAGATGGTTCTTGCAACTTTGTACTTAACCCACATATTATACTATCCCTGACGAAAACACTAACCATTTTAAGCTAATAAATATTACAGCTCTGCCCTAGTAGCAAAAAAGACCATAACTCCATTCCGCTAAGTTTTGAAAAAAAAAAAAAAAACGATAAAAAAATATGTATGTATGTCGGGTTGAACAATGGCGACGTAAAGCTACGTCCTACAACCCACATGATCAACACAACCACCTTCGTTTCGCATACGTTGGGTAAAGGAAGGTCAGAAAATCCAGGTTTTCTTGAGATCTCAAAAATTGGAATTAAGACCTTTTTGCTTATCATGGCCGACTGTTCTCTCGTTTAAAGTCTGCAAATACAGCATCTATTAAACACAGCCAACAAAATAGGTATGACAACAACTCCAGAGAACACTTGTGCAGCTTCTTACTAAACTTCACTTGACACCTAAGGACAAAATGCCTCCCCACGTGTCTGTGGTGACAAGCACCCGAAATAATAAAATAATTATAAAAAACTGAAACTCGAAATTATCCTAGATAGAATATTACGAACTAACATTAAGAGCAGAGAAGAAATGGTGACTCACTTTCGTTACTCCCGACTACATTCATCTAACATCCCACCTTAATTAAAAATGAAACATTTATGGACAAAACAAGCGGTCATTTTTCCTTTTGACATAAATGACCTCCCTACTGATGTAACGTCCGTGAGAGTTCTCATTCTTAGGTTAACACTCAGTTTCCGCTACATCATTAGCTTCAAATAGCCAAATGAAATTGACAGAGCCAGAATTACTTCTAACTTCAAATCATCTGTCATTCCTTACACTCATCAACTTTCCGTACGTTTATCAGAATAGATTGCTGGCAAAATTACAAACAAATGTCTACCTGAATTCACTTCAACTGGAAGTACACTTCATCCGAAGAGTCACTATACTCCTATAATATCTCTCAACAAGAGGATTTAAAGTAATGGAACATATTTTAATGCTGTAAAGAATATTAGACCCTCTGGAAAATTAGCCACGTTGAGGTCATTACATTACATTATAAGGTTTCTAAGATACGAGCACAGGGGCATTTGCCGGACGCACTGAAGTTTTGAAAAGCACAATTTCATAACTTAAGTTAGAAAATATAAAACATAGCTTAGTCCATCAAGTGGCTAAGAGTTTAATAAATCTTGGGACTGACTGACACATTTCAACCGCCTATGCTCACTTGCTAAATGTTGCGAGAAAATTCCGGAACTGTTTCAGATGAAGACAAACAGGGTAGGATACAGGCTGGTAGTTTCGACTCTTTCTTTTTCCTTTTTTAAACAAACTTCCTTTTACTGATTCATAAAGTTCGGAAAGATGCACAGACAATTTCGTATCACACTAGCAAAAAAGAAATCAAATCAATATCTATGTTTGGTTAGTTGGTTGTGCCTATCCCCCAGGGCACAACATCTTACCACGACTGTGCAGAAAAATCGCCGGGAAGGGGAAATAAAATAGCCTATAGAAAAGTATAAAAGCATACCTGTTATCTGCAGATGTCCTAAATGCACGGAAGACGCACATGAAAATAGTTTTGAACGTTTTTTTTTTATGTCGCGTAAGCGTATTTTTAACCATCAAAATGTTTCTTATGCTGGAACTGATGTTATTTTCTATTTTTCTGGTGTATCTTATCATAAATAATTTTAATTTGGTTCTTTTAGCAAAATGCTTTCACAAACTGGAACTTCAAAATTTGTAACTCGAACTAGGGAAAAATCTGTAACTCAAACTAGGGATACTGCTGAAAACTGTTTACTATGTTTCATGTAACGCTGTAATAATAAACACATGATAGTAGCATCTTGATTTTTTTAATTTCGGAATTCCTGCGGAAAACTTTTTTTTTACTTGGGGCCAGTTCTACAATCGACCGCTAAACTTCTATTGAGGTCAACTCTCATTGGCCAAAATCAGACTAGGTCTCAACTTAGCGCCGACTAGAAGTTTAGCGGTCGATTATAGAACTGGCCCTTAAAAGCTAATTGCAGAAAGGCATAGATAGTTCTGCCACTGGTTGCCCCTACACTATACCTGTACGGGGCCACGGTGGCTCAGTTGGTAGAGCGCTCACCTCTGGTGCTAGGGGTCGTCGGATCGATCCCTGTTCTTGCAATGTGGGCTTTGTGGTGGACAAACACCGTGTGCGTGGGTTTTCTCGGGGTTCTCCCGTTTCCTCCCACTTTCTTCATTCCACTAATTCATCCCATCATCATCCATCCGGCCTGAGCCATAGTTGCCTAAAGGCCTTAAAATAAAAATTCAACTATATCTGTACCGTAGTTCCTTGCCTAAAAAATATTGCTTAATGTTCATAAAGATTATTATCTTCCTTAAAACTTATGTTTCTGTATTAAATTGTAAGTTAGCGTAAATAATTCAACTAGTTGAAAATTAAGTAACATGAATGTCGAATTCGAACAAACGCTTTTAGTATTACTTACAAATAAATTGTCCACGACGTCGCGAATCTTTTTTTAAACTTATAATAATTACCTTTGGAGTAGATCCAAGACCTTTTTAAAAACACTTTTATTTGTGGCCTTTAAGTATCTCAGGCCGTGAGTACACCCATGTAAGTATACTGAGACACAAATATTCCTCCAATTGATTATAATAATCTTGTCACTATCGATGGCCATGCAGTTGGTATGACTATTTCTCTTGTTTATTCAGACGTTGTTTTACAGACTCTTTGACGGAATATGTAGCCAAGTGTTATTATTTTACCTTTTTATCTTCGTGAACACGCCTCTATCGGCGAAAGCATGCTACTTGTACCTGCGATATCATCGTTAGTGGATAATTCTCCTGCACACGTAACATCTCTTGCAATAATTAACCTGTCATTTTATATAAACTCAAGGATGTTCAAATCAGGGGAGTACAAGACTGGAATTTGGGCAATAATCACAAGGGTTGTCAGTGGTTTATGAAGGAATTTTAAATCAAGGGGAGAGAGAGTGCAAGACTGGAATTTGACTACAGCATTCTCATATTTGCCAAGAAATTTTGAACTTAGGGGAGGGGCTAAAACTGGAGAAACGTGAAAAAGATTACCAGGCATTGACAAAATCTATGGCGAAAAAAATACTACTGGAATAATATGCAGGCTCTAAAAACTTTTACATACTACGTAAAACTAACAACACATTTAGAATTCGTGATTTTTTTTTTTTAACTTTTTTTTATTCCAGAGTACGATGTGTCGGAATTTGTACTTCTTAATTATTTCAAATACTACCTGGATACAGCAAATGTCAATTTAGAACAGGTCGATAACAAATGAAACAAGTACAGGTACCTACAAACATACACATCAGGGAGTCTCTAAATGAAGGACTATCGATGCATTGTAATTCTGATTCTAAAATTGGGGGAAGCAGACTGTTCTAAAGGTGAACCGTCAATAAACGCTCCTCATTAAAAGTGATACTCTGAATAATCACTGGCCTATTCCGTAACATCTCGGGACAACTCACTTTATTCTCGACACCTATGGAATATACAAGAAAGAAGAGACGCAAACAACTTCTGCAAAGTACTGGACAGCTAGTTTCAAAACGTGATATGGCATCAGCAGTACAGACTTTTAAGGAACCCAAAAAGATTAGATTTTGCCAGCTATTTCTTAAAGCAACTTATGGTACCAGGAATCTTCGAGGTAGTAGTCAACCATACATTTCCAGCAGGTAAAATTCTGCAGAGTCAAACATATCTAAGAATTGTATCAAAATGAATTTATCTGAACTAAGACGTAAGGTTCAAGACGTTTCCACTTTCAGATGTATATTATATCGCAGTTCAATGTTGTTCACTAATAAACTGATCTTGAGTTGAAACACGGAATCCCTCAGTCTAGCAGCACAGGTGGGGGGGGGGGGGGGGAGAACTTAATTACAATAATAAAATGTTTAAAAATATTAGTAAGTAGGAAAGGTGCACTTATAAATATGCCACGCAGACCTACTTGGCCCACTCCCCACAGATATTTACTCTCATTAGAAAATTAATACATTATGGCAAAGAAATATTTAAACATTTGTCAACCCAACCGCAGTTAACATAATTCCTGGGACGAATGCTTAAAATCCCTTGGACACTACTATTAATGCCAAATAATTTATAACATGTGGCTAATGACAATGCTTATAAAATCCGCAAATTAGGTTCCTGCGCGTACGTTAATACTGTTTTGTCCCGTACTCTTCAATGTGATACACTGTAGTTTAATCATCATGTGAAATAATTTACGTTTAAGGTTAATGCAGAGCAAGATCTACAACAAAAGATGGCAGCACTATCTCCGTATGTGTCTAATGTATTTTTATCGTTCCACGATATTTCACTGATGCTCCTACAAATTCAAGCCTAGAGAGTTCTAACTTTCAGGGAAGAAAACTCACAACCAATTTAAGAGTTCAATAAATGCCGATTTTTTATTTAATTTTTTGTTCATTGTAGAAAGAGCTTCATTGTTATAGGTTTTGATATTCACAACAACCACCAAACGATATTAACAATGAAGAAAAACTAAAATAAAAAATCAGCATTGATCAAACTCTTGAATTGGTTATGAACTTTCTTCCCTAAAAGTAAGAACTCTCTAGACTTGAATTTGTAGGACTAGCATTGAAATTTCGTGCAACGATAAATATACATTAGATACATAAGAAGGTAGTGCTGCCATCTTTTGTTGGTGATCGTTACTTTACATTAACCTTAATGTATAAACTAAAGAATATAAATATACCACATATTGCAGCTTAAGAATCGTATTTATCCCTCAGGCGAGAACATATTATTACGAACACGAACTGGAGATCCCAGTTACGTATGAGTCCATAGTTTGAGTCTCTTTCATAAGTAATGGTTTTCTTTATAGAAATAATTTTATTTTCTAATTTTAATAAAGCCATTTTAAAACAATACATGAAATTCTCGTTCATGCAGCAACACTTTGCTTAATTTTCTCAGCAGTTAATCGTTTACCATCAATGTTCATGTAGCCTGCCATATCTTCAAGAAGCTAAATTAATGAACAGAAATATCAAGATTTTCGAATATCCACGTGATATGCAGCGTGTATTTACTTTTTAACTTGCGTTATACGTTCAGAGTGTAGCAAGAAGTAAGTTGCATTTCTCTAACAAAAACTATTCAATAAATTCTACTGCAGATATCAAAAGAAATGTTTCGTAATATACAATAAAACAAATGGGGAAACAAAAAACTTGTACACGTTGCTAATCATAAGTATTCCGGATTGCAGAGGCATCTATGACCTAACTTTACATCTGTAAAATACCTAAAGAGCTAAAGCTGAATACAAAGTTCCTGGTTGAGGTCTTAAAAGACCCACGTGACCAACCGAAGGGTTTCAGCAAAATTCTTAATTTATAAGGTATGCAAGTATTTCTGACTTCAACCAAAAGTTGTATTCATTCAATGCTTAACACATTCATTCAAGATGCTTTTTTAGAAGATTGAACAGAATGATTTAAGGTATCCAACAATATTTTAAAGAGCATACGTCTGTTGTCTCAAAAGACCACACGTGCACGTTTCCAGGGTTAAACTTAGTTTTTGTCGTGGTAGCAACCGGTCGCCTTAGATGTTGCACATTAGTTTTGAAACTTTTTTTTTTTTTAATATATATTTTTTCGGTTAGTATCCACACTGCTAAAGATATATTTAACGCAACACATCTACTAATGAGCACGTTCTATGAAAATGGCTATATTTCAGATTAGGGTACTTTTGGTTCTCACTAGTTTTCGTTCAATTTTATGTCTCTTTCTTCGGTTTTTTTCTCTCTCTGTTTCATTGCATTTCATGGACATTTTTCACTATTTGCCCCTCACTATTTTATAGTACGGTGCTTGGAAAGAACGCGTTCATTGATTTTCTAAAGGAACACGAATGAAAACTTTCATTATTTTTTAGTCCCTTTGAACATTGTCCAATGTGTGAATATATATATATATATTTATTTGTTCAATTGAGTTGCATCTAATTTTAACTAATACATTTTGGGGAAAAGACTCTCTCACTGATTTTTTAGATTTACTGTCGTATTACTTCATTATTGTATTGTGTGTGTGTTTCTTATTAAATTACACGCTTCGTAACGATCTACATTCACAGTATATTCTATTGCGTGTTCCTAAAATGACACCTAATCCTAACACAAACGTCATGCTGAAGATGTATTTTTCAGTTGTACATTTCATACACATTTCTTCTGTAATACGGTCAATGAGAAAAAAATTAAATATACACAGCGTAACTAACACAGATAAATGTTGAATACGTACTTTTAAACGTGTCCCGAGGGTTCATAATTTAATAAAAACGAAAGGAAAAGGAACTAAATTAGTGCTTTTTTTTGGAACTTACAACGAAACACTTTACTTTTGTGTAAAAGTACGGTAACACGAACGGAACGAAGTTCCTTTTTTAAAAGGAACTTTCTGGACTATTTTGGTACTTTCAACGGAAAGTAGCGTACCCTAACGTTCATTCTCGTTCTCGCTAATATAAATTTGTATTTACGTGATGGAGGGGCTCCCAGTATCATTCCTTGTTTCTAATACGGCGGAGCACATGGAATATCACCGCGACCTCACCTATCCTCACGTACAAAGTAACCTAACTAAATCTAATCCCCAACCAGTGCGGTAACAAATGAACAAATAAGAGGAAAGATCCGGTTGTTCCATAAGACAGTTCAGTTTTTCATGAAACATATTTAAGAAATATGAGCTCTGCTCCTGTCTAGACTCACTGCCTCCTCGCTAAAGTACTTACCCACATTCGTAACGTTTTTGTTTGTACCTAGAGCTTTTTTTCCGCTACAAGTTTCTCCCCTTGTACATAAAATACAAAAACATGCTGATTGCTGAGCTCGGTTCTCAGCGATCGTATCTAGATTAGCTCTCACGTTCACTCTTTGCACTGTTATTCGAACATAAAAGGAACCTGCACAAACCAAGCATTACAGAAAAAGCTGCTAGGCCTATACCTCACCAAACAAATACACTCAACACAACTATACTGCTAGAAATGAGTCTGTCTGTCTTTTACTTTTGCAAAAAAAAAAAATGTCATCGTGCTTCACGTCCATTTAAATCTATGCAATTCTATGAATTGGGAAAAGGATGGCCTTTTAAATTTAAACATCAATTTTTAAAATTGTATTTAAATTCCGTAAGTGCAAAATGTACTACGGTATTATGTGGCCACTGTTAAACGAAATGCACTCCAATGTGTGAAGATACAACTATGCTATGAGCTGTGTACAAACCTAATCGCAAGTGAAATAACGTAACATATTCGGAGTACAAGGGATACTTACCAAATAAAGTGCTATGAACGTTTTTTTTTTTTGGGGGGGGAGGGGTGTCCCGTAACAGATCGGCAAGGGTGATTAATCCTGTTTTATTTAAATTTTAAAAGTGAACTAAATTTCGATTGCAATCGATGAAGTTTCTCCCTTATATATGTTTATTAAAAGGATTTTTGTAACTTAAAAGTGGTCGTCCGTCGGTGAAGACAAATTCTCGCGGTAAATATATCAACGAGAAACGAACCTACCTCAGCTCCATATATTATATATGTAAAAACAATTATCGTAATTCCTCACAGAAGTGCAATTTAAATATCCGCATTTTGCATCGTACATAGAAAAATTATCTTAATGCTTCATAAATGGGAGTTATTATCCCATTATTTATACGGAGTTTATTCTCCCCACTTCGAAGTACCGTATCAAATCAACCAATACCGTTAACAGTTCAACAGAGTAAGTACATCACAGACTATTTTTATGCTCTACCCATTGAGTCATTTTTACTCATAAAGAATAAACAAACATTAGTGAGGTAAGAAGCAGTAGGAGGAGGGGGACGGATGAAGGACCTTCGTGCTTCGTCCCGTTGCATTCTTGCTGGTTACCACTCCTTGAGACGACTTTGACCATGACCATGGTCGACTGTAGTTTCTACACTTAAAAAACACGATCACCTTGCCCAGAGTTCTCTTTTTTTAACTTATTAGTAATAGCCTTTAATTGTAATACAACAACAACTAAATTTATAACATAAATCACCCATCCACCCTTCCCTCTATTGGCCAAAAACTCAACATAACCCTTTGTCCTTTGTATAGACTCGGTATGTCTTTTTCAAGATTCATCGATTAACCAGGTTTCATATATTCGATTAAAATAAAGTAACTTACCTGTCGGAGCTTTCCGAACTATCATATCGGTCAGTGCACCTTTTCTTCCTTCCATTATCGCTTCCACTTACTGAACAAAGGGATTTAAAATCGCTCGAGAACTCCGCATGTTGTGTTCCTTGTGAGGTGTGTACACCCAATCGAACGCCATTTAGTCGAAAATCTGAACTGAAATGTTCACTATCACCACTTAAATAGAACGCAGATTTCATATCGTTTAGATTAGATGAACTTAAACATTGTTTGTGCGAAATGTTGAGCAAATCCATCGAGTCTTTGGCCATTCCTGATTCCTCAACAAATCCCTCGTTCCCCTCGAAGCTCTCACTGCCTGCCATCTTGATACGCACGGATACGCACAACAGCTGTGACGTCATATTGGAGGGGTGGTACGATATCACTCCCCCTCTTCATGTCGCACATGCCATTTGCAATGACAATTTCATTGCAAGTGTCGTACCAAAGCGGGAAGACAAAAGAAATCATAACTTCTCACATAACAATATTCTCCTGCATTTTATTACTCACAACGTATCGTTTTAAAGCAAAGTACAAGACTTGTTATCAACCTCTCAATTCTTCTTCTTACATTCTGTTTTATTAATACATGCCTTCATTGGGGATTAAATTAGACACCAACAGGTGGAAGTGAGATGTGAAAACTGGAACAGTATAATTCCAGGTCAGTATCGATTCTTTGATATGCAAAAAAGATAAAATTATTGTTATTTTTTTAAAGTGATAAGTTATAATTTTTGTTAATTAAGTGCGATAGTTACCAGTTTGCGAATAAATTTCATGCATGTTTACAATCCAACAGAAAAAAATGTTTTATTTGTTCAAAACATTTTTACAAATAATTTCTATGTCCATCAAACCGAAAATAAAATCATTTCGCCTACGCTATATTTCCCAAATATACTCTTAAATCATTTTAAGATTACTTCAGTTTTCAAAACCATGTCTCCACATTTTGAAAACTTTGTAATATCTACTTTTAGGAAATAATTCCATATGATATTTTAATAAAGCTTGGAAAATATTCTTTGAATGTTTTCGTATATGTATATTCCTTCGCACTGTAGGCAAATACATTAAAAACAGAGTTTAAAGTAATATTTTAAAAGTCAATTTCAGGTAATATTTCCCTTTTATTTTTATTTTTTTAATCATATTTAGAATATAGTTTTCCAAAATATTCTCGTTAATCATTTGGCAATATTCTTAGAACGTTTCTACTAAGCAGGCGTAGCTCGGTTAATAGAGCGTTGGTTTCCCATTCGGGAAATCCTGGTTTCGATCCCAGCGGTTTTTTCCAGGGATCCTGTCACACATACGGTGTGATTTACAGTGGGAAATTCCTTGGCACCTCATGTGCTTTGCCTGATACCTCACTTACGGTATCTGTTTTCTGCTGGGAAGAAAAACTTTTTTCAGAACATATTTGCAAAAAAAAAAAAAAAAAAAAAATTTGTACGCGCATACAGGATGATTACAAGTAGTCCATTGGGTTTTAAAAGTGAAATATTTCCCAAACTATGAATAAAGTATGTTTGTACTTTTCATGAAACGAAAGAACACATCTCAAAGACGACGGGATCATCATAGTAATCGTTCCTGAAACTGTAATACCGTTCTGACGTAAGCGTGCTTTAATTCCCAGTCCACAAGGCAAGTGATCAATTTTGGCTTTGTAAAAGGAATTCCCGTTTTGCTGTGATTTTAATTTCAGGAATTTAGGATACAGTTTGTTTACTATAAAAAAAAATGTCTTGGCCCGCGGTGGTTCAATGGTAGCCAGTGATTCTGCCAGATCCTCCCTCACACACATACTGTACGGGGTGTCACCTCCAAATTCTCGAGTTTACCCCAACTTTAAATTTTTACGAAAAAAATAGGTAGAAACCGTGCAAAACTGCACTTGCACCCCCAAATTTTACTTTACATCCCCCCTCCAAACTGAAAATCCAGTCAGAATCACTGGATAGAGCGTTCACCTCTGGTGCTTGGGGTCGTCGGTTCGATCCCTGGTCATGCCATGTGTTTTTTGTGGTGGACAAACACCATGTGCGTGGGATTTCTCAGGGTTCTTCCACTTCCTCGCAACTTTCTTCATTCCACTATTTCTCCTATGATCATTCATCCAGCCTGAGCCAAAGTTGCCTTATAAGTTGAATTAAAAACGAAACCTGTCTTGTCAAACACCATGACCAAAATGATGGTGGAACGTCGCTCGTTTCGCAGCGTAAAATTTTTGACGGAAGTTTAGTCAGTGGATGATGTTTATTTGTATGCATTTCTTTGTACTTTGTCCATTGCCTTCATGACATATTCATTACATTTTAAGCTTTTCAACTGTCTTCAGTGGGATTCGAACCGGGGACCTTCCAATTTGTAGTTCGTCACTAAGCAGTGGACTATGAAAACATGTTGAAAGTGACTAGTATTTTACAATAACTTTCATGTTACGAAGATTGTGTCTGAAGAGAAGACTTGAATTCGATATTGGAATCACGGATTAGAGCTTGTGTTAGAGTTATGAAGCCTGCTTCATCGATTTTTCTCTTCCATCCAGTCCCATCTGGTAATATACAACGTTGCTGATATAGGGCAGTGTGTGGTAATGTGGCATTACTTTTCGGGCTATTGCCTGCGTTGACAGGGAATAACCAGTGCTTGAAGGGGGGGGGGTTACGTCGTGCACTTACCCTTTTCATTTTGCATTTAGCGTATCCCCCTATCATTTTATTAATGGGAGCTCATTACTTTTACTTTCAATAGGCAATCCCCGCCACTAGGTGCAAGCGTACCCTTACTTTTCTAGTCCACTTCTCCAAGTGTCCCATTACCATTTCTAACCCACTTCGAACACTGGAAATAACTGTGGAACCCCCATCAGTAACCAGGGAACCATATGGTACGCTACTTTCTGATTAAGGAACTGATAAGTGCCTGCGAAAGAGCACCACAACAAACGTCTAGAAACAAAGTATAATACAACTGTATTGAAGGGTACAGGGAAAATACGAACAGGGTTCAAAATATCTGAAATAGAGATTATGATGTCATTCCATTCTGTCAATAGCTATCTTAAAGATGGCAGAGCTGAAACCGGTCAATTTTGGAGACGGCCTGACCCAGACATAGGTGATCTGGTCTAAAACTTGACCAGCTAGCTGACCTGTTTTAACTCTAAAATATGGCAAATCGTAAAACGAAAAAAAAAAGCTACCAAGTGCCATGGTATTGAAATTTTAAGAAACCGAATAAAGTGCAAAACAATAGATGTTGCGAAGTATTTTTTCATTAGCCTGAAAAGCTTGTATTTTGTACACTGTTCGTTCTTCCCCTGCACCCTTCATTTCTCATGAAAAGCAACCTGGAAGTTGTCGACAACAAGAGCCGCAAAACGAAATCAAAGGCAGAAAGAGGCCTAATATTGGGTAGGTTTGAGTGAGAAATGGTCCAGGTTTGTTATCTTCAGAAGCAATTCGCACTTCGTTTCTAGATATTTCTTGTAGTGTTCTTTTCTATACACTTGTGTATTAAAAATAAATAAATAACATACCTTAAGGTTACCTAGTGAAATTGAATGTATTTATGGCTTTTTGGCATCTTTACCTCAGGCCGTAATTGGGAAGGCATCGGTCAGGGCCTTTCTTAAGATACCATCCCGTCATTTGGCTAATGAAACTGAGGGAAATCCTGGAAAACATCAGTCAAGGTAAGTGGCCAAGGGGTTCGAACCCGCGTACCTACCCATTGCGGCAATGCCTACACACTAAATTCAAAGAGCGGAATTCCGCTCGATTTGAGCGTAATATTTGATATTTCAAGAGCGGGAAGAGCGACCACTCTTTTACAGCAGATTTTCATCGAAGATGAAAAATTTCCGCTGAAAAATAATGGGATCTATGAAAGTTCGTTTTCATAGGAACGTAGACATATTTTTACGTTCTTTTCTGAACTTCACAATGGTTCGTAGTGTCCTCAAATCTTGCAACGGTAATTTAACTTATTTTCCGATGTCATAGAATAATGAAATTTTGCACAGCGACATAGGAAGGAGTTGGCCGCAGCGGCCAGAAAATTGATGTTCAAATTAACATGGATTCGCACACATTTTTAAGGCAAATCATGGTTTCATTCCGTTCTTTTGCAAGAAATGACTGAATAGAGCCATCAATATGATGCATCTCAATTTGAAGGTACAATTTGAACGCTGTACGTGGTATTCTCTTCTTATAAATACGGATAATAAATTATAATCCAAATTCTCATAAGAAAATTATCAAAATTAAAGGAAAATGTTTACCGTTGTATTACATTAAGGAAAAGATCTAAAAGCTTCGGACTTTTTTTTAGAATGGAGTACTATCTTTATATTTTGCGCTACTTTGCTATTTTTAGCTGTTTCCAAAGACATTCATTACACAATCGATGAGAAATTATATCCTTCATCATTGAATCGACAGAAATCAGAGATTCTGATTTTTTTTCGTATTCACGTAGTTAGCCACTTAACTGCCAGATGGCACTATGGTCACTCCTCATCCCACTTTCCTTCACAGCGGGAGCCGGTCCTTTCGAAAACGTACTTTAAACTTCTTAACAGAGGCGGGGAGGAAGGAAATCATCTTAAAGAAGGTGAATTTTAATTACGAAGAATGGCAAAATGTATTACAGTCCATGCAAATAGACGTGAACAGTGTAAACATTATGCGCCGTAGAACTGGACGAATCTATCTTGTGTTGATAAGAAACAAAGGGTGTGTGCTGATCATTATGTTTTTAGCAGCCAGGCAGTGCAGATCGTGTTGGGTCGCGTGAGTCAAGTTTTGTCAACATCCCTCTCAGTGCTGCGAACCATAGTGGGATGGCACCAGTTCAAAGTAAACTTAAGGGCAAGGTGCTACACAGCCAAACGCGTGAGGTTGTCGCGAACGTGTATCGGTTCATGCGAAAAGAAGCTATTAAATTAAAAACCGTATTAGAAAGGGTATCTGAAGCAACTGGTGTGTCATTAAGTTCAGTCCATCGGATAAAAAGTGAGCTTCAAAGTATCGAATCAGGTGAATCAGTGTCATTTACAACACCACACAAAGAAAGGCCAAGAATATCAAGAAAGGCAACACTAGATAGCTTCAACGAAGCTGTTGTGCGGAGAACAGTTAACGATTTCTATATAACAGACAAGGAGAGACCAACCTTGAAGAAGGTCCATGCTTCATTAACCAAGTCAATTAGCTTCGATGGTAGCTTAAACACCCTTAGAAAAATACTCTTAACCCTTGGATTTAAATGGAGAAAGACGAGAAATAATAGAAAAGTTTTAATTGAAAACAGCACTATCCGGACACAAAGAATTTCCTACTTACGAACCATAAGAAAATACCGAGATGAATCTCGCCCTATTGTATATATGGATGAAACTTATATTCATGCGTCGCACACATCATCTTATGGCTGGAGTGATGAATCCCTGCAGGGTTTATTTGCCCCTATTTCGAAGGAAAACAGAGTAATCATCGTTCACGCCGGCAGCGAAGAAGGCTTTGTTCCAAATGCTTATGTTCGATTTAAATCTGGAGATTACCATCATGATATGGATTACAATTATGAAAAGTGGTTAAGGGAAAAATTAGTTCCAAACTTACCTCCTCACAGTGTGGTGGTAATTGATAACGCTCCATACCACAACAAACTAATGAATCCTCCTCCCAATTCCAATTCAACCCGAAGTTCCATGATATCCTGGCTTACTGAGAAAGGCATCCCTTACAGCGCAGAAATGTTGAAACCACAATTATACGACATAATAAAATTGAACAAACCAGCCCATCGCACGTACAAAATAGACAGTATTTTAGCAGAACATGGACATACAGTACTTCGTTTCCCACCGTACCATCCGGAACTGAATCCCATAGAACTGATCTGGGCAACGGTAAAAAATTCGATTGGAGGCAAAAATGTTGATTACAAGTTAGACGATGTGATAAAGATGGCAGATGAGAAATTTGCATCAATTTCAAGGGAAGAGTGGAAGAAAAGATGCGACCATGTGAAAGCTATCGAAGATGAATTCTTCAGGAAAGAAGGTTTGTTGGATGAAGGAATGGAGTTGGTAATTAATATTGGAAATGACACAGATTCGGATATGAGTGAAAGTGATACGAGTGACAGCTCTACTTACAGCGAAGTTGAGGGAGGTGATGGTGGAGAAACTTCCGGTGTGATAATGTCGGGTGTTCATCCCATAAGTACAGACAGCGATAGCAACTGAAACAATGCTTCTAGCGTTAGATGATACAAGTGCTTCCTTACGTGTTAGATTTCCATCTTGTGATATGTTCAACTATAACTGTGTTCGTGTTTTTTAGGTAGATTTCGAACAAAATATACCTATTGAGATCGGTACGATATGAAAGTGTATATTTATATATATATATAACTGCAAGACGTGTCTGTTCTGAACAGTTTCAAAATCTCGAGTGATCATAGGATGGTGAGATGTAAGCTGAAACTAAATACTAGACTAGAGAGAAAGAAGCTTATCAGAGGAAAACC
>JAGDQP010019480.1:0-19463 GCA_022664845.1 Lepisma saccharinum
AAAAAAGAGCCACTCATGCTCGTGAAATACACACTCGAACATTATTCCTGTGAATGTGAAAACGAAGACCTGCGACGAAAAAGTCTAAGCCGCAGTTTCAGTTTTGTCAAAAATAGACAATTAGACTTTTCTTCCCCAAGATGGGGAAGAGTCTAATTGGCCACTTTTTCACAAAACTGAAATTGTGACTTGGATTTTTTTCATCGCAGGTCTTCAAAAACTTCATACATGAATTACATAACACAAAAAATTACCAAAAGAACAGAAACACTACATCTTTAGCCCTACCTGGAGTTAAAACCTCAATAAAATATAACATTTACAATAGGCTATTAGGCCTATGATTTGTTTGGGGAGGCTCGGCTTGGACTAGGCAGGAATGGGACTCCCATAGAACCCCCAGTTACACCCATTATTGTAGGATGGTCAAGAGTTAAGCAATAGGACCTAAACCGGAAATTGACGACAAGTGGCCAAACATAATAGGTTAGGCTGATTATGAACTAAAGGAGTCCAGACTTTGTCATCCATGTCATTACAAATTAGGCTGCTTTTTAGTATCTCTCCCAAATAATTTGGTAGTGATTAGTATATGAATCGTGATATTGTAACTATTACTGACTTTAGGTTAGATAACATTAGATTAGTTTACTTTACAAATGGTCAAATAGGCCTATACATTCGTATACTGTAAGGAATATTGCTTAGTAACTTCTGCTGCATGTGGGCTTACTTTAGAAAGTAATAGTCTTTGATTAATTTGGGGGAGGTACTAAATACCATCCACAAATTATTATGTCATTACAGATTTTCTGCTCCAGTTAATACCTGCAAAAGCTCTTCACGTTCATTTCTCTCATTATTTTCAGTAAATTTGTACATGATCATGTTAAACTGAATTTAAAAGCTCAGATTTCACCGACTGCTACTGTTTTTTTTAAAGCGCTGTAGTTTGCAATTATGTTTATCACAAAGAAGTGAACAAACGACTGGCGTTGTGTTCCTAGACGGAACTGACTATAAATTAAGTGATATATTTTATATAACGAATGAATACCTCGTTGTAGCTTATTTTCCATCACCCTGATTTAACTATAGCTAAAAAAATATCCATTTTTAGGTAGATTTCGAAGAAAAATATACCTATTGAGATCGATACGATATGAAAGTATATATTTATTTATATATGTATATATATATTTATATATTAACACGCTAGCGGCCATAATTTTGAAGATATTTGAACCAAATTTTTATATGTTGTTTCTAGGTTTAATAGCTCGGTTAAGTTCGTTAATGAGCAAAATCGGTCGCCATCTTGGATACAAAATGGCCGCCGAACCCATTCTTGTATAGAATACACAGCCTAAACCGCTGGGGCTATTGAAATCAAATTTGACATAAAGGTACAACATCACTTTTTGATTACGAAATTGTTACCTAATGAGTTCAAAGACGCCATCTTGGATCCAAAATGGCGGAAGTAAGAAAACTATTTTCCATATCGTTTGAGCTAGAGATACGAAATTTGACATAAAGGTGTATTGTCACTAGTAGTTTAAGAAAATATTACGAAATGTTGAAAAAGTCGCCATCTTGAATTCAAAATGGCCGCTGAACCCATTGTTGTATAGAATACACAGCCTAAACGGCTGCAGCTAGAAATATCAAATTTGGTAACACTATACATTATCATTTGTATGTTACTAAAATATTGCATGATGTATCCAAAGACGCCATCTTGGATCCAAAATGGTGGACCTAAAAAATATTTTCGACACCGTTTGAGCTAGAGATACGAAATTTGGCATAAAGGTGCATTATGACGAGTAGTTTAGGGAAATATCACGACATTTGGGAAAAGTCGCCATCTTGGATCCAAAATGACCACCCAAAATCCCATTTTACACACCGTTTGAGCTGGATAAATGAAATTTTACTTGAAGTTGTACCATCACAAGTAGGTCACGACAATATAAGAAAACTTTTAAAAAGTCGTCAACTTGGATCCAAAATGTCCGCCCCAAAAACCCAATTTCCAAATCATTGAAGGTAGAGAAACGAAATTTTGTTTGAAGGTGTATGACCAAGAGTAGGTTACAATAAATGGGGCAAACCTTCCTTTTGGGGACGCAGCTCCCCGTGGGAGGGTACAGATGGATACAATGGTGGTGTAGTGCTGCAGTGAGATTTTGGCGCATCCTCTCAAAAGCACTGAAGTTGGGGGGGCGAACCCCCTACGGGGGTCTGGGGACAGCGCTCCAAGCGAAACCATAAATATATATATGTATATGTCTTGTGAGGTATCGTTGAACAGCTCTTGATGAATAATCTACAAAACAATAAATAGTTTCTCGATAGCTCTCATATAAGGCGAGATTTGAATCTTTTAAAATAAAAAAAAACTTCGAGATCTACCTTAGCCTGTAGGCCTACCGAAAGGGATTTTTTTTTAAATTTACGTACCTTTAAACTTCTCCTTTATTACACAACAATAGCAGCACACTAGCTTGGGTTCCATTCTCGTCAACCACGAAACTCCAAACAAGGCTACCAACTTCATTGTTTCGCTTTTGCGTAATGCACGTGGAAGATATGGGGGTATAAGCTTCGTCCTGATCATATTTTCGGACTGCTCATATTAAACTGACTTCCCCTATGCAAAATTTAGATATTTATTTTTAATGTACTTATTTGCTTGCGACCTTTCCTTAACGCCTGTTTTGGCAAGCTTGTCCTTATGTTTCGTGGCATTGCCATTAAACAGTCGAGTGAACAAGCTTAAGACGTGAAATCAGCAATTTCTCTACAATTGAAAGTGAAAGGAAAAATAAAAGGAGTAATCAAAAAGTAAGGTTCCCTAATTTATTAATTAAGGAACGTTACTTTTATTTAAGATATAGTGCTGCTATTTTTGCTGTGATAAAGTTCAAACTCTGAGTGTTAGGCAGTAGCAATTCTCAGTTTTACTTCCGCAAGAATTCTAACTAATAATCAAAATGAATACTATTTTTTTATGGGCATATAACACTGTCTTTGGAATTGAGAAAACTTTACGGGGTAATCGCTGTCATTTCAGGAGTTGGAATACCTATTTTAATCTTTAAAATGCATTGCGCAATTTTGGAATATTGTGCATGAACGTTTAAGGACGTGACCTTCGTATGAATGTCCTGGAAGCATGAATATATGTATTCCACGAAACATCAAAAAGTATGTCTTGGGTTGTAGTTTTGTATGTAGCTGTGATTTTGTAAATCTGCAGCAACGGATATACGATTTGTGCGTGTGCATGTATATATATCTATATATATATATACGTGTGTGTGTCTGAGAGAGAGATATATATAATTTGAATTTATTTTAAGTCTTGTAGGCACCTCAGGCTCAGGCCAGGACATGGTGGGGGAAAGGATGTTGGAAGGTGAACGGCCAGAGCCTATTTTTACGGGTACCATCCGAGCATTTGCCTGGTATAACTGAGAGAAAACTGTGGAAAATTCTCAGTCAGGATGGTCGGCCACTGGTATCGTTCCCAGGACCTCCCGAATGCTAAGCCAATGCCCTACCACTGAGTCACTGCCACTCGGTAGAGAGGAAGAGAGAGAGAGAGAGAGAGAGAGAGAGAGAGTGAGTTTGGGCTAGCTGATAATGTTTGAGTTCGAATTTGTTATCTATCAGATGCAATTGGTTTCGGGGCAAAGCACACAGGAAATGGTCGCAGTTCGTTTTCGTTGGACAGACAGGATATGTGTGATATTGCGTCGAAAAGGAAGTAACAGTGAAAGTTCAGAGTTTAGGCAAGGATTATCAAATCAACTGATGGATTGGCCATGCTGTTTCAGGCTGATTTTAGCTTTTGTATCTACTTTTTCCTGTTTATCTCAAGTTCTATTTCTGGTATTCCACGTGCACCCAGTTCTTAGAACTCATTCGGACAGCGAATAATATTTATAATGTGTATGCTGAGAGAGATTCAAAATGTATATACACTGCTAATTAGGGACAGCGGATGTGGATCCGGTTCGGTGAGGAGTTGAATAATAAAGATCTACTGACATCCGGATCAACGTTTCGGATATAAAAGATCATAGAACCAGAATTGAATCTCTGATATCCGGTACTTCTAAAATTTGGTTTGGATTTTCTTGTAAAAACATTCATTTCGAATCCTCAATGACCTGAAACAAAGATGTTTAAAGACAATAAATGCAATCGAATTCGAAATCAAGACTTTTACTTTAACTGATAGGTATTGTACGTTCGAACTGATGTCAAACTTTCATTTTTGGTCTATTTTATTTTATCTTAACGGCGTTGATCACCACCCGCCATCTTGGTACAATTCCCATGATTTACATGAGAATTGTTTTATTTATGTCTCCCAGGAGCGTAATTTTTAACTTCTACTTTCGCCTGCGCCAAGTTATTCGTCACACTTATTTTGGCTCATGACGTTTTATAAAAATGTATTGTTATCCACACGGACAATATACTTTCCCGTTGACATAAATAAATCACAGCCATATTCGATCCACTACTGGATGAGGCCTCTCCCCAGAGGGAGGAGTTCATCTACTGCTCCCACGCTGACCAGACGGGTTGGGAGAGGAGAGCCGAAGCTCTTACTGTAATCGCCACTGTCTTTTATTCACAACAGCTCCTCAATTGTCCTCATGATGCTGGGTCTTTTGAGCCCTCACCGCGAATCGAACCCGGGACCGCTCCCTGTTTCTTAAAATTAAACATATTTATATTTATTACATTTTTACATAATTAATTATATTACATTATATACTACACGACACTAGAATGATGAGCCAAGAGTTGTGTTGAACAAGTATTTCTTTCAGAAAAGTCTTTAAATATGAGGGGGGCTATTTGTGCAGGGTACATCTCCTGGATTTATTGATTTTTTTGGAGAAGTATTTTCCACTCTTTCAGGAGCATGAAAGTAATTTACATAATAGCAGTTCTTAATAACTTTACAGAAGTATTTGTTGGGTTTTGGAGGCAATATCCACAATCAACCCCATAAAAACACTGCATTGAATAATTTGTCTGTAGTATTGTGATGTATGGAGTGCAATTATGGGCAGTAATGAATCAATGATTATAAAAACGTCGGACGCTTTTGAAGTACGGACCTAAAGGAAAATAGAAAAAAAGTCAAATATTCCCAGTAGTTAAATAATAAGAAAATACGGGACAAAGCCTATGAGAGAAAAGCAATACTGAGATAAAAAGTATAAAAGAAACTGGTTACTGCATTTTCTATTCAAAATATTACTTGGAAGGTTAGTTGAGGGGTACATAAGAAAAGGAAGAAGGCAGATACAAAAACAGATATGAACGGAAGGAGAAGGCTAAACGATAAAGAACCTGCAGTTATCGGCAGAGATGATAATAATAACCATGCTCAGTTCTACTGGAATTTGCAACGATAATGCATTATTTCTTAGTATATCACTTATTTCAAGCTGGTGGCGTTATTAATTAATATTTATGTTATAGCCCCTTCAAGGTGCCTTAAAGTGGTCTTAAAACTTTAAAAAATTATCAACAAAATTGAAGATAAGAACAAAACCGGCTGGGTGGCCGATCGGTCTGCGGCGGTAGACCATCGGCAAGAAGGTTCCAGGTTCAAGTCCCGGCAGAGGCATGGGTGTAGATTTTAACAGCTAAAGGCGAATCATGACGGACCGAAGTCCACAGTTACTAGACTGGTCCATAAAAGAGAAAGTTTACCAAAGAAGATAAGAATAAAAAGAAAGGTACTTTACCTAATATGGAGAAAATGCAGAAAAATATTACAAGGATACGTTCCATCTCTCGACAATTACAACTCTATTTCTCTCTGGTCACTGTGAATTATACACACTTGTAAAATCTTATTCCTAACACTGGTGCATAGGCTTAACAACGGAGAATGTGAGTACACGTAATGACTGGTAAAGGGAAATAAACAACGTCATTGCTGATATGCTTATCCGTCGCACGCAAAAGTTACAAGGTCGGGAGGTTATATTCTGTCCTTGTATTTCTCGCTCTTTTTCTATCTCTCTCTGGAAATATAGATAGAACAGTAAACAGCAAAGTCATCATGCAAAGAGGATCTGGCAGAGAACTGATAGTAATAATTTAATTTATGTGATAAGAGGACAAGAGGAACCACTACGGTTATTTTAAAGTTTCAGTGTAGTAAATGAAAAAAAAATCTCAGAATTATTTTTTATTTCTAAACTAATATGCGATTCCACTTCTGGTTTATTACGACCCGCTTGTTTCAAGCTTGATCATGCGAGCCAATAATTATGCCAGACATCCTCAATGAGGATGTAAGCCCCCAAATTCTCGAGCATCCCCTCCAAAATTAAACATTTTTACGATTAAAAATCGATTAAACAAAAACTATACTAACACCCACCTAATTTTTTGTCCTTTCACTCCTCCCCCGAACTCAAAATTCTGGCAGAATCCCTGCGACCCCATTCAAGATAACATTCTTCTGAAGCCTCTGACTTTTTTCATCTAATGTACACGTTTTGTGTTAAAACAGCATCTACAGAACATGTTTTCAATCGCTCTCCTCTGTAAGCCCTGAACACTCCTGACATCTCCTTTCTAAGAACTGAAAACTCCTGGTACAATCGTTGAAAGGCTTGAAAACTCCTGGTACTTGCTTTGTCAGCCCTGATAGATCCTAGTATTCCTTTTCTAGAGAATAAAAGCTCCTGGTATCCTTTCTGTAGAACCTAAAAGCTCCTAGTATCCCTTTTGTAGAGCATAAAAGCTCCTGGTAACCCTTTTGTAGAGTCTAAAAGCTCCTGGTATCCCTTCTGTAGAGTCTAAAAACTCCTTATATGCCTTTTGTAGAGCCTAAAAGCTCCTGGTATCCCTTTTGTAGAGCCTAAAAGCTCCTGGTATCCCTTTTGTAGGGCCTAAAATCTGCTGGTTTCCCTTTTATACAGCCTGAAAACCCGGCATCTCCTTTATAAGTCCTGAAAACTTCTGGCCCTCCTTGGTAATTCCCCAAAGCTTCTGGTCCTCTTTTCTAATTCCCCAAAACTTCTGGCACCCCGCTACTTGTAAGTTCTGGATACTTGTGGCACCTCTATTTGTAACTCTGCGTCTCATGTCTAATTAATTTATGGTATTCGAGTAACAGAGAGCTTTTCATACACAGCTAAGCGAGTTAGGGAAAAACACGTTATTGTTTTAAAGAAATTACATAATTGGGAAAAGTGGAAGTTTAAAGAACTATATTATTACTTAGGAATTAATTATATACTTAAGTACCTTCCGCAGTCTCAATACTAATGACAAATAATTCGAAGAATTTCAGAACCATTTTCACATTCTTAGATTCTAATTATTATCTTTACATTCTTACAATAATTTTGAACTTTGGGTTGGAAATGAAATAATTTCCTTTCAGTACTCTGTGATCCCCTTACTGTCAAGTATTTAACGCCCCCTTCTCCAAGGGGGACAAGCCCCGATATTAGGAATCCCTAATCTGTGCGCTAGTCCATCACAAGTCTAAGGTATAACATCCATCGACGACGAAATGGTTGGGATTTTGGGAAATGGTCTTCTTCAAGATACCTTCCAGGTATTCGTCTGGTGAACTTGAGGAAAAACAGGGGAAAAAATTATGTAAGGCGAGAGGGTTAAAATCTGAGTGAGAGAGCTTTACCACTGATAATTCGAAATTCGCGACCATGACCATTACGCCAGGAGGACAAAAATGAGTTTCCTATATTGAGAAGGATTTGTGTTTCCTATACATTGAAGAAAATGAGACATTTCCGCCTTTCCAGTAGTTTATTCCACATACAAATTAGATTTACATTGACGTGCAAATTAAGTTAAAATTTGCTGAAGCGTTAGCAACCGGACGTTAAAAAAGAGGAAATATAACGTTTAATATTGAAATAAAAATCTAGATTTAGGTGTACTTAAATTTTAGGGCCTAGGAACCCTAAAATCAGCTATAAAAAGCTAGGTTGTGCCTACTCTTCCATGCATTGTGTTAAGCAAGTGATTAAAGTAAGAGCTTTCATTTTTATTCATGAAATTACAATAACGAATATTTTGTTGTTCTGCACTATGTATAGGAAAAATGCTTTTATTTCAAGTATATAACTGGCCAAACCAACGATCACTTAGATCTATTATGAAAAGCAGGGGTGTCCATCACCAGTACGCAAAGTCAGTTTTTGTCTAGTTTTGGACACTCATTACTCATTTTTAGGTTGACTCAGTTGTTATTAAGATCCTAAGCTTGCTGGTGAGCTTCTATAGATGAGCTTGCAGTTTTTTTTTTGGTAAAATGGGTTCCGAACCATAACACTTCCGCCAGATTAGCAGAAAATGGTTTTTGGAGAGATTAAGCTTTCTTGTTATATCCACCGAGCCATCGTAACTCAGTAGTAGAGCGTTGGCGTAGCATTCGGGAGGTCGTGGGTTCGATTCCCGCGGTCGACCATCCTGACTGAGGTTATTCCAGGGTTTTTTCCTCAGTCACACCAAGGAAATGGCGGGATGGAACCTTCAACATAGACACCTTCCCGAATTCTTTCTCATCCCCTATCCCAGCCTATTTGTTTTCTCCATCAAAAGTTTAGTTTCTTCTGAGAGTTTCCTCGATTTTTCCTTTTCGACGTATTTTGTTGTCACTCTTGTTATATCAGTCATTTCTTTATTGCTTCAGTTGATATCTTCTTGTTGTCCTGTTTCTTCCAAGCCACTGAATTATTTGCTTAGTTCTATCTCGAACTTCTGTCTGTTCCTCGATATATTTTTTAAACCTAAAACTGACAATGTTCCTCTGATAAACACACTTCCACTTTAGTCTCGGGTTCCTTTCAAATTGCTTGTCGTCGTCCTATGATCAATCGCGATTTGGAAAATGTTCAGGGCAGGTATCATTGAATGATTTGCTTATTATTCGAAATAGAAAAATTTAATTTGCTCGTAACACAATCTTACTTAGGTCCTAACCTTCCATGTCCACTCTCTCTGAGACTTTTCTTGAAAAAGCTATGGTTGAAACGAATAGTCTCTTGGTTTATGGAAATTCTTACAGCCTGTCTTCCCTGTTCGCAATTTTATGCTGTTGTTTTTTTTAGTTCCTACTTTCTCATTGGAGTTTTCCATTACTATGTTATAATGCGATTTACTGTCATCCCTAAACTTCTGTTACCTATTCGTACAGGTTTAGTTCCTGCTCCGAGTGTGACGATGTTGAAACATACACTTATATAATTTCCATAATGTATCTGTTGTTACCCGTGACATTGTATCCGAAATTTCTTCGTGTTTTGTTATCTGTATCTTCAGTTTTTAGACTTGAGCAGAAAATGCTCGGAAATCGACAACTTTGAACTCAGAACTACTAGGGATAGTATGGTGGTTGATGTGTCATTCGAAAGGTCTTGGCGAAACTTTTCCAATCCCACACAGATCATTTAAGTCAGGCGCGGAAGCCTGGGAGTAGCACATGGGCACCTCCCTCAATTAGGCTACGTTCCATTTGTTTAGTTATCATTAAACGAACGCCTGACGATTTCCCATGCTCTGTTCCTTTTAAGTAGAACGTTGTCCTGACGACAGTTCTATACTAAACTTAGCAACTTTGCAAATAAGATGAAATAGATATACTGTATTCTACATAATCACTTTGTTAGCTATTTATTGAACTATAAATTAATCAGTATGGTTAATAGGTACTAGTATGTATTAAAACTGTACTACTCTCTATGATGATACAGCCAAATTCAAGCCTCGTACAGCTAGACGTCTTTCGTTTAACAAGCAAGTCATGTGTGCTGGTCGCGGTGGTCGTATGGCCCTAGGCGCTAGACCAGCGTTCATTAGGTTCTGGGTACGAATTCCAGACGGAGTATGGATGTTAGTGAATTTTAATGACTTAACAGCTAATCAAACAATCTAAATAGACTATAGGCCTAGTCATTAGACACTAACAAGCATGAAAAGTACAAAAGTTATAAATTTTCTTACGCATCATCTGGCGGAATCCTAGCTACCGACATCAGAATCCGCTACTATTTATTCTAGATCTCTTTGGCATCACAATGTTGGGTCAAAACCGAAATTATGACCTCGCTCCGGGAATCGAACACGAGATCTTCTGAACTGAACGCGAGATTGCCATGGGAGCTAGAATTGAGATACATAGAACTAAAACATCTGACTTTCCTAAGGCAAGTAAAAGCCTGTACAGCTCCTGAAATGTCTTGTACGTCTGGCAACGCACTATACAACAGTACAAAGAACACTTATTTAAAAATAAAAATCACTACTATAGGAACTGAATAAAGCTATCAAACTATCTTTTACTTGCACTCTGCAGCATTACAGGCTTCGTTAAGCTGACGTTCGTTTCATGTTATAATAATTGTATTGAACCTATCCACGTGCTTTTGATACTCTGGTCGGAAAGTTCATCCGTTATTCTGGAGGTCTGACGATACGAACTGAACGTGCTAAAGATATATAAAATTGTATTTCTAGCAATTTCTCTTTGAGACAAAACATCTGTTAGTGTTCTCTATTGGAGCAATCATAACATGAACTGAAACATTCTCTTTTTTCTGAAAAAGATGAAAAATAAAAATAAAGAAAAGCTTTAACTTTGATTGCTTCTCTGAATCTTTGTTCGTCAAAAATATTTTTAGTCTTTTATATAAAACGACATTTTCTCCCCTATTGGTCAACCAGAAATATGTTTGCAGTAAAAACCTATGACGGACCCGATTACAACCTTATCAAGTTCGAATAGTAAGAAAACACCGTGAATAAAGTTTCGACGCCAATCTGCACATTGGTGAAGCTGAAGATAATAGTGGACAACTGAGTGCGATATGACCACTCTCACCACAAGGTAAACATCGTATAAAACTACCATGCGCAGAGGTTGTTACGTCACAAGATTAAAACCGAGTCAGTAAACCGAGGACGCTGCACTGAAATCTTAATATAGTTTCTCCCTATCTGCTGTTGTTGATATTTATTCCAATGAAAACGTGACCCACTTTTAAATCACGACCTACCCCGATCCTATACGAATGTTTCGGGACTGGTTTTGTAACACGCGCACTCACAGTCGCAGGGAGCACCGATCTTCGTGTTATTGTGCTAAAAGACATCGTCCTATTAGTCCAGAATGTAGTGGTTCGCAACCGAGAAAAAAATAGTAACTTTTTGAAACTCGGAGGATAACATACTCTTACGTCATATCCTAAAAAGTTCCCGCATGTACGAATTTGCGTCATCCAATATGGCTGCCTTATCCAATATTGTGGATACCATATATAGACCTATTGCACTGTTTCTTCTTTCTCGTCTTAGAGTGAGTTCTAGAGTCTTGCATTATCTAAAAATATATTTTTCAATTAAAGTTACATTTATTTTAATGTAAGATCCATCTCTATATATCACACAGACCACAAGTTGCATATAATATGGTATCAGTGTTGTCAGGTTTCCATCGCAATATTTCCCAATTATTGTAAAACTTCCGGCCTGCTAAGTTTACTTTCAAAATCGATGAAAATTAAAGCATAAAATGATTCAACAAAATTTCCCGTTTTTTTGTGTGTGTGTTTTTTTTCCATTTAGCCTTCATGTGGCCCGACCGTTTTCCGGATAATTTATCTCCACCTGACAACACTCTGTATGGCATAGTAGGGATGTTGAAGTTATGCACATACTTGTGTTCTGCCGTCTTTGTACTCAGGGAGGTTTCGTATCAATCGAACCCAAATGATACTCTTGTTCAATAGTGGTTATTAATGATGGTATAATACATAAGGGTGTCTCAAAAAGAGGGGAAATTTTAAACCGTGAGCTGGCAACATTGTAAGCTAGGTGACGCAGCACAGCATACAATACTATTGGAGAGACATCTTGTTATTGAGTAATGAGGCATTGGAGTGGACTCATTGACCATTCGTGGAAAAAGCGTAATCATAAGAACAACGATAGTGTGGCGGTCGGTCGTCGCGTAAGGTGGCATTTGATTTTTGCTTTTGAAGATCATGTCTTATGTACGTAGGGCTGGCTTAAATTATTTAACTTCTTATCATTGTAATAGTTTCAATTTCAGATATTTTCAGAATTTGTAAATTTTTACTGAATGTCAGGATAGTAACATTCTAGACACTACATTGCTTTTCCAAAAAGCAAAATCTAGATTTGGTACGAAAACCCCTAAATATCTTGATATTTCAAAAACTAAAACTTTATTGTCTATGGGCCATTCTAGTAACTCTTTGGCCCGTCACAATTATATTGTGCTACTTAAAAGTCACAAACATCTAGGACGGAATTCGAACCCTGAATCATCGAGCCGCTTGCCTAACGCCTAAGACCACTCGGCTTCCTGGTCGTACTTTTCTGAGCCAAATAGACGCACATTACTTGTGATATATTGCTAACGATAACTGACGTCATTTTGTCGTTTACGTGGTACCACGGTTTCAAAATGAAACAAATGTGTTACGAACTAAGCACGATTCACGTTTATGTATATCACTCTTCATTGCGAAACGAAAAAATAATATTTTCTCTTTTTTTATATAAAAAAAAGAGCAATGAAAAACTACAAAAAAATATCTACAATGTGAGAATGAAAACTTTTTTTTTGCCAACAGAAACTGAACCTCTATTTAAATTTCCCTTAGGAAACATTCGTCTTTGCAACCATGTTGTAGAGGGTTCATACATACTCATCTTTTCCGAAAATATCAAGCGGATGAAAACCTAGACTTAAAATATTTACTTCTGTTGTTTTGTTTTTTTTACATGAGATCTCACCGCACCCCCCCACATCCCTATTGGGAACGGCTAAAAGGGGTTCAGTGGCAAGAGAAGAGCATGAACGAAGTGACAACACATGAATGAAAAATGGGAAAAAAATTCGAGGAACTACCGGTAAAACGAAATTCTCTGATAATACAGTAAACTAACAAATACAAATAACTGTGTATATTAAAAAAATACTTGGAGCGGCCTTAATGACAAAATTGCACCTTGCTAGGGAATTGGAAATGAAGCTGAAGGAAATAGTAAAAGAAGGAAAAACCAAATCGAGCTTAGCGAACTCAAGTCAAAAGTCAATTTCTCTTAACTGCTTTATATGGACGCTTGTTTGGTGGAGAGAGAGAGAGATAAAGAGAAAATGATATGGAGAAAGAAAGAGACAGAAAGAATGGAAGAGAGAGACAGAGAGAGAGAGACAGAGGGAGAGAAAGAGAGACAGAGAGAGACAGAGAGAGAGAGACAGAGGGAGAGAAAGAGAGACAGAGAGAGAGAGAGAAAGAGAGACAGAGGGAGAAAAAGAGAGACAGAGAGAGACAGAGAGAGAGAGACAGAGGGAGCGAAAGAGAGACAGAGAGAAAGAAATAGAAAGATAGAGAAATAGAGACAGAGAAAGAAAAAGAGAGAGAGAGAGAAAGAAGAGAGACAGAGAAAGAGAAATAAGGGAGAGAGAAAAAGAGAGTCAGTTTCTCTCTACCTGCTTAAGTTGGTACAGACATGGATTCTGCCAGACCCTCCTCCAATGATGGGTGTCACCCCCTGTAAATCGTAGAGCATCTCCCCACAAATTTAAAAGTATTTACTAACAGTAAGTTAACAATCGATATAAACCTGCAAAACTCTACTCATCCCCAAACTGAAAACTCTGGAAGAATCACTGGTTACAGACGGACATAGTGAAATTGAAATTTAATCAAATTTGACAAAGTGAAAATTAGAATTTGATTTATTAGTACAAGCATACGTTCTTTGCAGTGTTTTTTCACGGAAGTTATACTTCTATGTTCTTTAATAGGAATATTACTGACTGACCGTTTGAATTAAGTTGAATTTCACTTCGAATTGTTGAAGTTCGAATAGGTACTCGTATAAACAACAACTTAGGCTTTTATTGATCTCTAGGAACACACCCTATTCATGGAACATCTAAGGTAGGTGCATTTAGTTCCAGGGTAAATTCATATCAAGTGCGCCACTGATCCCCGCTGAACTATCCCCAATTTTGGTAAATTTTACCACAGCCATCTAAAGCTAACAAAACGAAGTGCAAACAATTTTGAGACCTAAAACTTGAGGTATAAACCCTTTCCCACTCTCATGACTGGGGACAGAGAAATGTCGCGATTGATGAATATAACAAGCAAGCTTTGCAGTCTGTCCTCACCAAACTATAAATAACACCAGTATGTAATTTGTTACGTCTGAATAATGTTTAACTCCTAATTCAATCCAAAACTTTTAGCAAATTTAAAGTAAAATATCAATTCAACTTTGACCAATAAATTCAATTCGAAAAATAAATTCAATTCTAAAAATGTTGGTCAAAATTTGCTGTGCTCTAGTTCACAGAGAAAATAAGTTCTCAAACTGCTGGTGTTGAGGATTCTTTTTCTCTAGTATTGTTAATTCTACAAAGTACTAAAAGTCCATAAACACCCGTTTCATTCTGTAACAAATGACGTAACATTTGATGACGAATTTCGGCCAGAGATGACTATCGAATGAGTAGAAAATATATAAAGTAAATAAGTAATGTATTCACATTAAATCATCCTTAATCTCTCTATATAAAAATAAATGTCACGATGTTTGCTGCAGCATTAATCCAAAACGGCTTAATCAATTGCAATGATTTTTTCGCACATGATTAGATAATGATCGAATGAGATTATATCATATTTTTGTAAACCGGAAGTGACTGTGTCGCAAAGGAATGGACAAAAACAGTAATTTTATTGTTGTAACAATGCAATAAAATACATGTTTCCATGTTTAAGTTAAAACAACAATCGGAAATAAACAGTTAAAAAAACAAAGTTTATAAATTACTTTTTTAATTTATAACATACTGATAAACATGACATATTATTACATATGAGATAACAATAACCGCATCATAGAATTATCTCTAAAATCAACAAAGCCTTAAGGAACAACCAAAAATAATAAAAGAAACACAAACAAAAATAAGGGAAACAGCATTTAAAGAAGAAAAATCTCCTCCAATTCCTTCCCCGGAGGCAGCGTTCTAAGAACTGAAGGAACATTACCACGCTAAACGGCGATACTAATACGCTGCAAGAGGGCAGCATTGACGCGAGCATTGCCGGAAACAATCCAAATGCGTCGTCCAACTTTCTTGATGAAATTGAAACCTTCGATGTTGTAAGTACCGCTTGACTCGATTGCAATCGCAATAAAGAATAATTTATCTAACAGAATGTATTTTATGTTTATTTCGACCTCTCGACGGGAAGCAGCACCACTAGCTCGCAAAGATGAATGAGGAAGGTTCGAGAGGGCAAAAGTATCAGCACAAGTAAAATTCCAAATAAAGATCTTTCTCTTTTCCAAGGCATTGGAGTCATACCGTCAGGTCTCTTACCATCGGAACGACCACATCCTGATGGTTCACGCACTGAAGGTACTTCAGCTGAAATAAGCGCACGAAGAATTATGTCATTTACACTGGCATGACGCATGTGTCTACCAGCACTACGAACAAAAGAGAGACCATGATGGCCTCGTTGATCTATAAACGCACCACAAGCTGGACAATTGTGAGGTACGCATACATCAGCTCCTAATCGTAAAGCAACAGCAATACGAAAACTTTCATTGGATAAGTGGAGGTCCAGAGGAGGAGAAGGTAGGGGATGAAGAAAAACCCAGAATCTGGAGAAAAAGCAGCAAGAAGTCTGGCTTTATCCTCAAGACAACCGGGGGATTGTAGAAGAAACGATTGGGTGCGTTGAATAATTGGATCATCCCAAATGGCCTGAGAACTAATGCAGTCTAAAGAAGGAGAATCCATTCTAGTTAAACAAGACCATGAGCTTTACAATCATGAATAGCCGCGTCGGGATCAAGGCATAAACCCGGAGGAAGGATAGACTCAACAAGACATCAAGAACCATGGAAAGACGCTAAGAAAGGCGGAATCGCCAAATCCATGGCCCGACGAATACCAAGTCCACCCGAACGAACGGGCAATGTGGCCTAAAGCCAGGCACTATTACTCAGAGAGCAGTTTAGGATTGATTCGAGGCCAGCCTGTAAAACACAATCATATCTCTGTAACAATGTCTCTTCCCGCCAAGAAGGAGAACAACGTAAAGATACATTAAACGGGGGATGGAAAAAGATGCATGAAGTAGATAAAATGCTGAATGTGCTGAAATCAAAGAGAGGCAAGAAAAGAGAAATTCTAGTTTAGATATCTTCTGAAGCAATAGACTACAAACAGCATCAGTAGAGACTGCGGATATGCTGAAGCAGAAGTTATAATTCGTATTCCAGGGGCTACTTTCATGAATCTTGAATAAAAAGCATCGTACTGACCTTGCTGTACATTAAGAAAACCAACTTCGCACTTTGAAAAATTCAGATGTAAGCCAATTTCTGATGATGTGTCGCGAATTTTAAGTAAAGTGGAGAGAACTAGGTCAGGATCGTCCACGATAGTGTCATCATACAAATGCCATAAACTCAATTCGGTAGTTATAGAATTGACGACAGGTTGCAGTGTAATTACAAAAAGAGCAGGACCAAGGGAATCACACTGTTGTACTCCACGTTGAGATAAAATTATGTCATCACTCAGAAAGAGATTGCTGGGTTGAGAATAACATTGAAAAACCTATTGATAAATCAACGGAAAATGTTTTTTGAATTACCTTTAACATGGCACCGCGACTTAACTCGTTAAAAGCATTACGAAAATCTACCTTTACGCAGGCCTTATTGCTAAGATGATGAGAAGAAAAGTAAATGCGAGCAGCATGGACAGCAGGAACACACACATCTAATTGGTGGGTGGAACGAAAAGTGTTAATTGAATCACGAATTCTAAAACAAATAATTTTTGCTGTGAGACGACGCCACACATTGTCAATCGCAATAGGGCGAATTCCACCACACTTCTTTGTTAAGGCAATCAAGGTTGCGCCAAAAAAATTGGACGAACTTCTATGGGCACTTCTCCAGAAGAGATGATAGAAATAAAATCACATAAGGATGTAATGAGTTGTTATTTTAAGTCCACATTGTTACACATCAAAAGATCTTTTAGAGTTGAAGGACGAAGGCCATCCAAACCAACTACAGATCCAGAAGGAAAAGATTTGACAGCTTTCATGAGTTCGTTCGGAGGCAGACACTCGATTCATTATGGGAGCAGGACAAGGAGGATCCGGCGTAACAAAAGAACCAGATGGAGATGGATGGTTTTTCTTTTAAAATATTAGCATCTGGTGTAACTATTATATCATCGGAGGTAAGTAAGTGAACCGCACTACGAACATCTCCATCAACAATCCTGTTTTCAACACTCTTGATGTTAAAAGAATTATTAGATGAGCTCGTTTTACGTAGTTTTGTCGAAGGGCAAGGAATGTCATCGCGATGATTGTCTAGAAAACAACGAACTCCATGCTTGGCCCAAGTAGTAAGATTAGTCACTTCATCTGACTGTTGCGGTACACGCAAAACAGCGTAAGGAGAAAAGAAAATGTCCAACCAGGTATTTACATCGTTTGTTCTGACTGCCTGACTAATTACTGCATGGAGAGCATCCGCCAGTGCAGAACGTACACCTCTGGGAACTCGACGAAGGAGAGGAATAGAAGTCTTTAATCTACTTCGTAAGTGCTAAGTTTCAGAAAGCGAGGATTCGAGTAGATTTGAATTGATGTGGATGAGACTAGAAGAAGATGCACGAAGAAGAACCTGAGGATTTGTTCTACAATTATCCTGATGAGTTTTGCCGACATGAATGGAGAGACCTCTTGTATCTTTATTGGATTTGATGTTTTCAAGTATTATAATAGTATTTTGCAGGGGTAGTATTAGTATAGTTGTGGTATTATTATTATTATTATTAGTAGTAGTAGTAATAGCTTTAGCAGATCTTTACCATGGGTGCGCAGCACCCCAGAGAGTCTGGTTACGATAAAGGGGGCGCATCCCCCTCAAAACTTCGGAAGTTAAGGGCACAGCCCACCACGGGGAAACAAGAATTGGTGACAGTCCCGATGACTATTGCCAACATATTGTATTCATCCCGCACCAACGGGCGGGTACTTTTGCTAGCTATATCATATTAGTCAGAATGAACCTTTAAGATTTAGAAAGATCTGTTGAGGTAGGAAATATGTGTTAGTGTTTGGGTGTGAGTGTGTGAGAAAGAAAGTAAGGATGAATGAAAGAAATAATATTGTAGAAACACACGTTAGCTGCAACATTGTTTAGTACTAAAATAGAAAAAAAAGTCTTAGGCTACACAGATATAAAAGAACGAACTGAATGCTAGCGCCATTTCAACTTGGATGGTCTAACTAGCAGAAAAGAAGCAAAGAAAGAAGCGAATAAGATAGGAGAAAGAGTAAAGGGAAGAAAAAGATGGCTAGAGTAACGAGAGGAGGAGCAGCAGCAGCAAAACACGGCTGGAGATCTTCCAAGTAAAAATTCCGGTCCGCAGTCTTCAAGTAGAAAGACCCAGCGGACATGTTCAACCTGAGGAAGAAGTGACACCAAGTCCCAGTACGCTCATTCGCTACCATCCACTCTCTTTAAATCACATTTTCGTCGGTCATTCTATTTCACTGAAGGACTCTGCAAGCCTCCCTTCATTTGTCACTTGTAACAGTCTTCTTTTTTTTTTCTACTGCCCTCTTCCTCTCAGACGATGACCCAATGCATGCCATTCTTTGATCCGTTGTCTCTCTGCTTTGTCCGTTGTCAATGACCGTCTTCAACTGTTTGTGTTCCAGGAATAGAATTGTGAATATTGACGTCAAGAATAATGCACCAATTAAGACTCTTTACGTCAGGGCTTCATTAACTCGACAGCAAATGTGATTCTTACGTAAGCTCATAATCTTGGAATACGCTCTTAATATTGACCTACACTATTTATAGCTTTGATTGTGATCATTTTGAATACAAGATATATTTTTATCTTAGTTCTTTATCGCAAATCCATCTACACTTACATTCAAATAGCACGGTTCGATATATCGAATCGATATTTAAAAATATAAAAACTTCTATATTGAAACAGGTCGATTTCGATACAATATATTAACATTTCAATTCGATATTTCGGTACAATATTTTAGTTTGACATTTATATATATAATATTTCGGTTCGATATTTTGATACGCTATATGGGCTCGATATTTAGTTCGATATTTCAGTTCGACATTGATATGATATTTTGGTTCGATATTTCTATATGATATTTCGATAAGACATTTCAGTTTGAAATTTATATATGACATTTCGGTTCGTTGTTTTAGTTCGACATTTCTATATGATATTTCGGTTCGATATTTTGATACGATATTTCGGTTCGATATTTTGATAGGATATTTTAGTTCGACATTTTTATATGATA
>JAGDQP010019480.1:19473-32233 GCA_022664845.1 Lepisma saccharinum
AGGATATTTTAGTTCGACATTTCTATATGATATTTTGGTTCGATATTATAGTTCGATATTTTGATAAGATATTTTAGTTCGATGTTTCTATATGATATTTTACTTGGATATTTTGATACGATATTTCGATACAATAGTTTAGTTCGACATTTATATATGACATTTTTGTTCGATATGTTAATTCAATATTTGAAAAGAATATTTTGGTCCGATATTTAGTTTGATATTTCGATACGATATTTAGTTCAATAAGTTCGATATTTCGGTACAGTTTTTTAATTCGATATTTCTATATGATATTTTGCTTCGATATTTAAGTTTGATATTTCGATAAAGAGTATAATATTGATATTCAAATATCGAACTTCGATATTGTATCTACATTATGCAAGCTAAACTGATTGGAATTTTTTCAGCGACATATTTTCTAAATCCGCTGACACATGGTTCCTAGAATTAATGCATTTCTTAAACTTTTACACCGAATATGTACTCGCCGAGGGATGTTATTCTTTAAATTTTACACAGTCTTAAGACGAGATGTGAAAATTAATAATCTTCATCAATTGTTCTGCTGAAATACGTCTTCCAAGGGCGTTAAATCTTCTTCTTTCATCCAAACTGTTCTTTGATCCTTGTATTTACGTAGGTGTATCTTCCTTAATACAATCAAGAAGTTGCATTTATATTGTTCCTCTTCCTCTTTCTCCTTGAATAACAATCCCTCCGTAAGGAATGCCATAACCAATTTCTTTCTTGTCCCAATTATAGTTCAATTTTTGCCCATTCTCTTCAACACATTACGTATTTTCTGTGCTTATCTGGCTGGTCGTTCATATTCTTCTCCACGCCCACATTTCGAGCGCTTCCAATAGGTTAGTCCGGGGTTATTTCAATTAGTAAGGCTATCAAAAATTAACCAGAAGAAAAAAAAATAGGTCAAAACCGTCATAAGTTGCAAGATTTCTTCCCCCAATGGTATTTCAGTCAATAGAGTGAAGACTGAAAATAATCTCGCAAATCAAGATCATATTGATCAGTTTTTGCCCGCCCCCGCCCCTCCATTCGATAGATATAGACCCGGTCTACCCTATTGTAACTTCACTCTTTTGTAGAGTCTACGTTCCATAATTAGAAAACTCTAATCAAATATTGTGCTTAAGATCATAAACAAGATGCAACTAGTAATGAAAGTCCTTAGGTTATCTCTGCAGGTTTCAAAATTCCAAGGGGAAGAATCAACGAAACAGTTTTCAACGAGGGGACACAGAAGTTATAAAAATTAACACAAAGAATTTAACATTTTTCTGTACTTGTTACGCAAAGAAACTTTCATAAAAGATCAGAGGTAGAAAGTGAATTGACAAATAATAATGAATAACAGAACAGGTAATCCCTTTCCATTATTTTACGATAAATTTTGTACTTATGTAACATGCTTAAAAATCACAATACCCCATATCACCAAATAGTCCCACCATACCATATGCACACATCGTAGCTGTATTCACAAAATGACGAATGTTTCATAAGAAATACAATGAATTTTCGTCACTTTGTGTAAACAGCGACGATATGGCAAACAGAATATGTAAAATCTTGATTTTAATTCTGTGTATATTGGTTTAGAATTCCCTGATTGTGCTATCATTTTGTACTATGAAAATAATCCTATTGTCCATTCTTCTTGAATCTGAGTGTACAGTTTCTCACATAAGTTAAAATCAAGGAAACAAAAAAAAGTTGGCAGGTGCGGGGATAAAACATTCATCAAATCGATGCACAGTGAATTCGTCACCTATCACACTATATATTTAAAAAAAATCGCTGTACAATAATGGTCGAGTCGAAAATTATGAAGAAATAGTATTACAAGACGATGAGTACAAACACTAAAATATAAACTGTGGAAGAAGAACATACAAATGACACAATACCAGGCAGCGGACGGTTCGTTGTTTCGTTTTTGCCAAACAAACAGAGAAACAATTGAATGTTCAACTTGCGCCACGCTGGGAATTAAAATCCACGTAGACGGTGGCGCCAAACCTGCCTCTGGTGCAGGTTTTATAACTCTATGTTTATCACTCACTCTCCTTTGATTGAGAAAGAGGTAGAACTGTTACATACTTGTGTTACATACGCGTTATACAACTATCGCAAACAAAATTTAAGGCTTGACTTTTGAATTTGAATTTTTAATTATTCACTTTAGATATAAGTACTTTTGATGTTGGTACGGAAAGTAATGCTTAATTATTTACGGTTACAGGTTAAGAGTAATTTAGTTGTAGATAATAATTTTTTTCTAAAATTTCGATCTCTGATGAATAACTAATCTAATGTATTATAAGTGTTTTTTTAATTCATCCAACGATCCATTGCAATTAAATTAATTAACAGTGCGCCATCTTCACTCCCATTGTAACTCCAAATACATACCTTAACAACGGCGGAGCCAATTTGAGTTTAAAATATGTCCGTCGCTCGGCGCAAAGATGTAGGTAGATTACTTTCTTCTAGAACTCTAATTAAATAATTTATAAAATGTTATTTTTTAAAAACAAATAAGATAATAGATATAAAAAGAATTATAAAAAGGTTTAACTATATTAATTTTTAAAAAATTGTGCCACTACAACTAGTTTAGATATAAAATACGTATTGAAATGTGTTTTGAACTAGTGTACTTCAATGGATATTGAACTTATTTGAAAATACGTTGAAAACAAAATTATTTTAAAATTATATCCTTTAAAGATATCCAGGTCCTTTTGTATTTCAAAATAATTTAATGTAATTTAAAAACATATTTTCTTTTTGCTACTTGAGTAGGTTTAAAAGGACCAATAACTATCGGCAAAGCAGGAACGATGACAGTGACATCTGGTGACACAATTATCAGAAAATATAAGATGGTGCCATGTATTTTCGATTCACCCGCTGAAAACAAAATAAAAATGAAGGAGTATCTAAAAAAATTGTTCTGAAATTGGTGAGTGCTGAAATGTAGGTAGGTAGAAAAGAAGCTTGATATGACGTTGAAGTGCCATTTTCCTCTTGGTACTTGCGGCTTTGTCAATATTCATTCACGGAAGCTATAAATAAGAGCTTGCAACAGTTCTGACGGTTCTTTGCACCCTAGCGTTATTCACTGCCTTCTCGTTTTTTTCCCTCTTATTTTTTTTTCATTTGCTTCTCATTTCCTTTTTTATTTAGCTTTCTCCTTTTGCCCTTTCCGGCGCACACAGAAACTTCCCGATATCGGAATCTCTCTTGAAGTTCTCTTTTAGGGACATTTATCTATGCCAAAAGCGAGAAACGACGCCGGCGTCTTTTTTAATATCTTTGAATTGTTCCTCATCGACCAAAAAAAAAAAAAAAAGTAGGGGGACGATGAGGAAAGGAGTGATGGTGGTGGTGAGAAAGTGAAAAGAATGAGGAATAAAACAGAGTAAAGAGGAAGAGAAGGATGCAACATTTCAAGAGAAAATCAGATATCAACAATCAAGACGGAGGGACCGACTGTGAAAAACTGACAATAACTTCTCTCCAGAGACAGGAGTTTTCTTTGAAGTAACTTTATCTTGCATATAACACGACAAGAAGTAGGCGGAATGGTGGGGGGTGGGGTGGGGGAGGGGAGGACGAATGAGAGACAGTAGCTTTTTCTCTTTCCAAAACTCATGAGAATTCCTCTTCTCTGCTCCCTCCCACCCTTTTCTCTCAACCTTTCTTGTCTTGTGCAGCATGATGTAAATTCTAAAACTTTCTTTAACCGTTTTCTTGTTCTCTTCTTAAAAATTATTTGTTTTAATAGTATCTTTGTCTCTTTTCGTTCTAGTCTAAAATGCCTCATCTTTACATCATTTTCTCAGTTTCTGTAACTAATGTAAAATAAAAGATTTTTCTTTTCACTAAGAGAAACTTGAAAGTAAAGGATTCCTAGAAATTTGAAAACATAGCATTTAAAGTAATACTTGTTTGAACTGTATTTATAGTACTATTTTACATATAAGTACCATTATAGATTAATTGAAGAGAGACAGGCTCCTTCTAACTTAAGGTTGGTACTATAGTGTACTTTTCATTAAGAAATGAACGATAAAGTGGTGCACATAACTTTGCAATTACTTTACAAAATCTGTCTTGGAAAGTTTTTTAATCCAGTAAAATGAACTCTTCTGTATGAGGTAGTTGTTGATAAGTTTCTTTTGAAAATTTAGAGTGATTCCAGGATTTAACAAATTAGATCCTGAAGAGCGAAAGACAGAAATTAATTCTTCGTCTTCTTCTTCTTCTTTTGTTCAGTAAATTAACGTATATGATTAGATTACACTCCGTCACCTGCTGCTTGTCTGCGACTTTCGCAAAGTAGTAAATATACACGCTGCAAGATGATATAACATTTTACCTTTTGAATAACAAATGCAGTCTTTTGTAATATTACTTAATTTTCTAATTCACTTTAAATACTTAGAAAAGTGTCCACTTGATAAAAAAAAAAGAAGAACTTTCAGCACTTGATTGCAAACATAGTTTTTTTTTTAATCGCTTGAAAACGAAGTTTTAAGAAAATATCACTTGATAAAATTAATTTTGAGAAGAGACAATTTGATACGGAACTTAGTTTTGGGAAGATACCTTTACATAACAAAGTTTGATTTCTAAAGAGATTTGATAAGAAACATAGTTTTCGAAAGAGATTTTAAGGTATATTAATTTCGAATATATAGCACCTGAAAATAAGCTGTTTTGAGGAAAGACTGCTTGAAAAAAAAAAAAAACGAACTTGGTTGACGAAAGAACCAATTTTATAACAAACTTAGTTTAAACAAGACGTCACTTGATAAACTTAGTTTTAGAAAGAGACCATTTTTATAACAAACTTAATTTTAAGATGACGGCACTTCCTAATAAAGTTTAACATACTAAGTGTTCTTCAGAATACCAAATACCGAGCCGCCGTAGCTCAGTGGTAGAGCATTGGCGTAGCATTGGGGAGGTCATGGGTTCGATCTCATCAACCGACCATGCTGACTGAGGATTTGCCAGGGGTTTTTCCTCAGTCGTACCAGGCAAATGCCGGTATGGTACCTCTAACATAGGCCCTGGCCGACATCTTCCCTAATCCTGTCCTTTCTCCTATCCCGGCCTTCGACGTAGATGCCTAAAGATCATAAATAAAATTGAAAATTCAATGCAGAATACCAAAGGTTCCAATGTCAATAGTGATCCAACTTCAAGACATATTTTTAAAATTACAGTACGGGGAAAATATGAAGGGTGTGAGGCAAGAACATGGTAACCCACAATGTTACACTTTTAAGAAATTCGAAGTTTACTGCTGCACAAGTCATTTTCATTGGCTGAAAGCTGATTTTTCACGTAAGGCTATACATAAAGGCTTAAAATAATTGTACCAAATCAAAATAACGAATTTCTATTTTTCATGCTGCTGTGTGGGTTACCATGTTTTATTATTTATACCATAATATTCGCTACCTGAGTCACTCAAGAATAAATCTTTTCACTGAACTCGCTGTAAGAAATGTTTAATTTACAAATTCTTTTCGTTTTTAGTGGCAAGCTGGTATACTGCTCCTCGTTTCCCTCCAACTTAATTGTTGGTTACCATCTTATGAATCCCAAAATGTTACAATGAGGCTTACCATAAGTAAATATTGCTGCCATCTCTGGAGTACAATTTGAACTCGGACAACATTAAACGACGCGGTATTATTGCTATCTATCGGGTGCTGAATAACAAAAAATAAACATTTGTGGGTTACCATGTTTTTGCCTCACACCCTTCATATCTAAGTTAGAAATCTACTTTTCTTCTTGAAAGCTTTTGAAGCAGAGAAGTGTCCAATTTGAAAGAGTCCAATTTCTATCGAAACAATACATTAACGTTGCAAAATATACTGTCCTCGGAAGAGCAATCGGTAAGCAACGCCTTGCTTCAGAAAAAAATAAATAAAAAAAAAACACTTACAGTATTTATTATACAGGTTGGTACAGGAAACAGAGACGAATTTCAAGGATTGATATTGTACATCAAGAAATAAGGAAACGAATCTGAGTCGTAGGGGTATAAATTCAGCCGCGTTTTGGAGTTACAGGCTGCCAAAAGCATGAGAAAGTGAACTATAGAGCTTTATATTTTCAATGCAACCAACAGTAGAGCTAATGGGGAATACAATCGTCAAAGATTTCAAATTTGCTCTGTCCAAAAATGCATATATCATAAGTGTGCAATGGTTGGATTCCTGGTGGGGATACAAGAGGTTTGAAGCCTACGTTAAACTGTAGGTCCCGTCCATAGAAGTTTACCAGCTCGTTTAGGACGTTATAAACAATTCAATCAATAAGTAGGGGATTCCCAGAAGTTCTCTGAAGTGATAAGGCACCTAACATTATTCGATCATTAATATAATAGTTAAAATGTTCGTTCTTGTAACAATATTTAGAACAACAACATCTTTATTGGGATTCCCACAAACAACATTTTGTTGTATGGCTATGTATTCAACCGATTTCTGCGTGCAGTCAATGTCAACTGATGAGAGAATGAAATAAAGTAGAAAAGCTTGTTATATTTCTTGATCTAAATAATGTAATCTAAACAACAAAAATGCTTGTCAAATATATATATTACGAGAAACCAGACGTGCTTTTGTTTCATGTAAGTGAATAGATTTTAATAAATATGGCGGATCTGTTTGAACTGTGAAAAATTTCAAGGTGAAGTACAGGAATTGTATGAGTAGCTACTAAGCGTATTTTGTAAGTGTATATTACATTATATCAAAACATAATTTCTTATGAAAATAAAATGCTTTCTGAATAATTTTATATGTTAGAAAATTCATAAAAATATCACCTTAAATTTATATTTCAAGGAACTGTAATAAATGTATAAAGCATTTCTATGTTATAAAAATATGTATCATGGTTAAATCAACTTATATCATACACGATACTCTTAATATAATACATAATATTTAGATGGCAGTATATTACTGAGAGTAGATCTGAAAATCAATATATTGCTCTCTTCGTTATTTGATAATTAATAAATCTTCCAAATATTGAAATCAGGATATTATGACCAAAAAATATATTTTTTAGATGAAATTTCAATTTATTTTTTGTAAAAACTTTGGTAAACTTTATTTTTATATGGGCCAGTTTAGTAACTTTGGACTTCGGCCCGTCACGATTTGCCTTTAGCTGTTAAGTGTTAAAATCCACACCCATGCCCCTGCCGGGACTCGAACCCGGGACCTTTGAGTCAATAGCCTACCGCCGCAGACCGCTCGACCACCCGGCCGACTCAATTTTTTTTTGTATACTGTCAATCGATTTAAGGCACTAGTATTCCAGAAAATAAAAATGCGTTTCAATTTATTGTTCTGTAATGAAATGACAAACCGATTGTTGTTATGGCTACCTTCAACAATATTGTTGCTAGTTCATGCAGTTCCATGGTCACAATTCAGAGAGGAAGAAAACCTAAAACAATAGCTTACAAGCGGCCTGGGTCTTAGATGCCTGAAGGTCATAAATAAAATTCAATTCAATAGCTTACAAATGTATTACATTCGTTAAATTCTTAATAAAGGTTGGTGAAATTCACAAAAGGTCTCCTAAGTTATTGGTATTTGTAATGAAAAAGAAAAATATCTTCATAAAAAATAGTGTTTTTCCTCATTAAAACAAACAAACAAAACAATTGAGATGCATGGACCAACAGAAGTCTATGTAATATCTCTTCTTCGCGCATACGCCTCAATTTTTCCATGATTTTTTCTCGAAAATTTCCTTTTTTTTCTCTGGCTGGCTGTACACCACTAAATTATATACATTCAGGGTACGTTTCTTATTTAACAACGAGATAGAATGTCATTGGTCGGTTGGATAACTGTGATTACGATATCCTCTTGACTCATGAGGAAAGTCGTCTTATTCTTGCTCAATTCCACCTACCGTTTCTTCAGAGAATTTCTGGAATCCTCTGAAGAATCCATTGTGAAACCCATTCTACAACTTTGGAATATTCATTTTTGGATAGAACATGTTGAAAGTCTTTGACGATACCATGCCGCATCACATCTATCTTTATTTGTATTGGAAATATACAAGGTACAGCAAAGTAACAAGTTATAAATACAGATTATATTTCACTAGAATTTTAAAATAACGACTACAATTCACTTTATGCTTAACTGTAACAGTTCAAACCTAGAAACATCGACAACAATATGTCAAATTAATATAAAGTAAGTTTACCCAAGGCCCGCAGGGTGGCTCCTAGTCGGCTTAGGACATTTTCGTCCAGAGAATAATATAATTTATGAGATAACTGTGGTTTGTAATTTGAACCGGCTAGGGATAAAGTTTGATGCTAATCTTATCTAATTATTATTGGTAATTGTCTGTTTTGTCAATGGCGTACAGATTCAAGTTAATTAAGAGAATGATTTGGTATTGGAGGTAATGTTTGGAGAAAAGGTTGATCAGGGAAATTTATTGCTGTGTATTCCAACCACCCGTTCAGCACCCGTAGAGAGGCACTCAAGTCCATTTCATTCCATATTGTTGGAGTTTTAGAACTGTTTATGTAATTTGTAGGTTAGTTTTCTTGAGATTGTACAAATTCTTGATATGAGACTGGATGGTATCTTGGTATTCCAAACTGATTTATGTCTATATTTTGTGTCAGTAGTTTATTCTGTAAAGCTTTGGTGAAGTATTTCTTTTCTTGTTTTTTTTGATCTTCTAGAATTTGGTTAAGTGGAGTCAAACGTGCTGTCTTGCCAGAGTTTGAAAGCAAATCGAATGTTAAATCCTTCAAATTTTAGTAGAGGAGTTATATTTGTTGCAGAGGTGAAACGTTGATGTTCGTATGTAATAATAGCTCTTATTATTGATTTGTAAAGACGCATTTTTATCCCAGCAGAGAGGTTGTCATTATATATCGATAGAATATTGCTCTTAAAGTGGAATGTGCCTGCACTCCTTTTTTACGTATGTGTAGAATGTGTTTTCTAAATGCCATCCTCTGGTCTAGAAGAACTTCCAAGTATTTAACAAATGTAGAAGGTTTGATCTTTGTATTATTCATTGTTAAATATTTATGTTTGTCTCGGATGGTGTTACGTCCTGAATAGTAGAAAAGTATAAATTGTGTTTTATTTTCATTTAGTGTTAAACGCCAGGTATTACTCCATGGTACGAATTTTTCAGTAATAGTTTCCAGTTTTTGAATTACATCTTTGGTGGATTTAGAAATGGACCAATATGCAGTATCGTCCGCAAATGCACAGTTTTGTACAATTTTCTGTTAGAATTGGTGTATCATTGACAGTGCTTGAAGTGGGTTAGAAAAGGTAAGGGCACGCTTGCAAAAGTGAGCTAGAAAAGGTAAGGGTACGCTTGTAATTAGTGGCGGCGATTGCCCATTGAAAGTAAAGGTAATGAACTCCTATCAGTAAAAAGGTAGGGGATACGCCTGATCCAAAATGAAAAAGGTAAGGTCACGGCGTGCCCCCCACTACGAGTACTGATCATTGACATAAAGTTGGTAAAGGATGCGATCAAAGCAGAGACCTGGGGTACACCTCTTTTGATATGAATATCCTGACTACACTGTAAAAAAAACACACTTTTCTAACACTTTTTTGAACACCTTTGAGCACTTTCTGGAAACGACTTTAGCTCACTTTCGAACACTTTAATAGTGTCCAAAAGTGAAATAAAGTGCTATTAAAGCGTCTCAAAGGTGTTCAAAAGTGTTTTAAAACTGAACAAAAGTGTTTCCTTAATAGTGCTACAAAAGTGCTCAAAAGTGCAAAGAAAGAGCCCTCAACTTTAATGTGTTCCAAAAGTGTGTTTTGGAAACTAGTTTCTACTACTTTCAGAACACTTTATTCACTTCCAAGCACTTTTGGAACATTTTATGAGCACTTTCTTACACAATATTACGTGTCATTAAGATATTACGTCAGCACGTTTTTGGTCAATTTAGACCCCTTCCCTCTTAGTAAGCAACATTAAATAGATGCCCTATCCTAATATATAGACCCCCAGCAGAAGTATAAAAACCTTGAGTCTCTTTGCTCCCGGATGCTGACAATATTTGAACGACACCTGACACAAAATATGTACATTATTCAATTACATATTTAATTGTGACGCAGAGTATCAAAATCCGTTATTTATTTTTTACTATAATTATCGAATTTTGAGACTACGCAGTACAGTTAAATATGTATTTAAAGCATATACATATTTTCACGTCAAGAGTTGTTCAAATATCAGCATTCGGGAGGAGGGGATTCAAGCTTTGCTTATTTTTGCTGGATGTCTATATATTAGGGATAGTACATCTATTTAATGTTACTTACTAAGGAGGGGGGTGTGTGTCTAAATTGACCAACTGTGCTGATGTAATATCTGAATGACACCTAATATATTTAGCGAAGGCGCGTATTATCAAAATTCACCACCTTTTTTTCTAAAAATATTTTTCATCCAAAAATAAAACTTTTTTCTCTATGGCTAAGAGATTTCGAATTAAAACTCCATTTATCCGTGTTAGAACGGCTCCGAAACTTTTTTTTTTTTTTTGTAAAATATTCCTGAAGTGAATATAAATGGTTTTCATGTTACACGCCTGACCTTTAACTTCAACCGGAAATCTTACGCAGATAGTAAGTATATACTTTCGGAATGACTGATAATAAATATATTTAAAAACGACGACACTCACCATATGCTGGGTATAAGAGAAACACGCTGCGTTGTATTTCTTGACCTGTAATTTGCGAGCCTGGGCTCTGCTCTGAGCTGAACAATTCGACTGAATTCTTTCTGGATTTTCCTGTCCCAGATGAATGTCGGCATGGTATCTTTAGGCGTGTGCGAACTAATTCTCTTTCACGGTCGTGTTTCCTTCGAGGATAGACATAGGCAGTTAGCCTATCAATAAAACATGAGAATACCTGCAAAAAATAATTGTTATCTACATCGAAAATGCATTTTAATTTGCCTACACTCCAAATTATTAATATTTTCTTTCTTAATGTTTTAAAAGTTTGGAAAAATTAACTATATATGATATTAAAGTATATTAAAACAATAATAATAATGGCCACTAAGTTTTTTTTTTAATTTAATGCTTTACTTTCCATCATTAAAAAAATGAACAAGAATCAACAGTCCAGAAATAAAGGACTGTAAAGTCAGAAAAAATGTTGAATTCACTAAAAGTGCAAATGTTTGTTTGTCTATTTAGCTTATGTATGAAACTGTTTAAGTTATTCTTCTGAGAAATTACACTCACACACGATAGCACAACGGACGTATTTTCTTGATATGCAGAACGTTCTTATCTCGTATGTTTAAGGCCAGGTAGAAATAGGGCGCCTGAGCAGCTGCAGGGTCCGTAATTGCCCGGAGGTTCGACACATCCTAGAACAATACCATAAAATATATAAATCACATGAAACTGTATTTTCTCTGACGAAATTACATATCAAAAAGCATGTATAGAACGCAGGTAGTATCTGTAGTTACTAGAAAAAAAATCTGAAACAAAATTATTATTAATCGTATCTAGTAATATACAATGCTGGCCATTAAAAATGCAACATCAAGGACATATCGGATCAATGCAAAATACGTAGAGCGTGGAAAGATAAACAACTGATTAGCACGACAGCTCCGTGACCTATCAGAGGCGCCGGGTATGCCATCTAGGAACAGCAATCGGAGCCAGGCCAGAGAACCACAAAGCAGTAGTATACAACTCTTGGTGTCACGTGAGTGTGTGTGTGTGGTCGAAAGGTGCCTCGTTATCGAACACGGCAACCCTGCCAGCAGGTCTCCACCTTAGATCGGCGAAGGATTGTAGCATATGGAGAGTGAAGTTTATCCTTCCACGATATTGGTGCCCATATTAGAAGCACTGCGTCCATATTGCAGCGCAAATGGACTCGATGGGTTCACGAAGATACTAGGCAGCGACGTGCCGGATCCCAACAATTGCGCCATATCGCGGGTCGCGAGGACAGACGGCTTGTGTGTATGGCTCTGGCGGATTGAGCAGCAACATCCCGAAAACTGGCGCACGCACTGGCGGATGCTGCACAGCGCCCAGTGTTCGCACGAACAGTTGTACGTCGTTTGGAAGAACAGGTCATATTTGCATGGTGCCTATTGCTGCGGCTTCCACTGAGCACAGCATGGGTATGAAAGAATACACTGGTGTTGCCAACTCCGCGCATGGAGAGCCTAATGACAGGACATCCTCGATTCAGACGAATCCCGTTTCTGTCTGCACCATAATGATGGCCGCTTCCTTATCTGACGGTACCGTGGCATTAGGCTAGGCGACGTTGGCGTTTTGCATCACCACGTCGCGTGGGTCCGGTGCCAAATTTGCGGGCTGCTATCTTTTCTCCTTTTTGGTGTTGCATTTTTAATGGTGAGCAGTGTGTCTGTTTTAACAGCACCATTAGATCTATAGAAATATTGCTACAAGACACTCACAGCTAAACTAAGTTACATACAAAACGAATTATTTTATTACTAAAGATAATAGTTTTATCTGTAACCTTGCTAATTCGCAATTTTCTGTTCGTTGCTGAACAAGTTCTCGAAACTAACGGCAGGTGACAGTGCGGTTTAGTAACATTCTACTGCCTGGTGCGGATAAAAGGAACTCATTGCAGGGTTATGCTATATTAAAGCT